>JJOG01005839.1:0-13143 GCA_000715275.1 Gyrodactylus salaris
CAAATCTTTATCTTCCTAGCTTATGATGTAGGATCCCAGCTGATAGTAGCATCTTAGTAAAATTATGGAATTGAGTATCCTTACAGAGTCTGTATGCGTGATGCGGGCCTTAAGTAAATCCATGTGTCGTTTGGTTTAATTAAGAAGCATTTTTTTCCATTGACAGAACATTTGCACAATTCATAATATTTCTTAAACTCGTCATTGAATGACAGAGCATAGTTAACAACCTTCAGTGAAAGAACTATTTTGATGAATGGTCTGATATTGTAAGAACTATTAATAATCTTAGCATAACAAACCCTATGTGCTAGTAAAGATTATCTAATCTTTATAAATGGTCGATAAGTTAAGAATTTGTAGTTAGAAGCGTCCAATTCGACCGGAAAAGAATTGATAAAATATGAAATTTGGGCCAGGAATGAAAAATTAATTATATAACATAAAATGTAATTTTTTCAAATATAACACCGCACCATTAAAAATATGAAAAGTCATATTTTTGGTAGCCCTACTTATCACTGATAAGGTTAAGATAAGTTTTACAATTCAATGTCTAATGAGAAGTCAGTATTTAGTCATGCTTTTAGAGGATTGCTAACCAAGTCCCAATAAATGACTTCAGGAATGGCGTGGCGTTCGATTCTGCCGGCCTCCCAGTCTATAGAGAATCGAGAGATTACTAACCTGTCATAGCGTCCCATTCATAAATTGCACCATCTAGACCGCATGAAACTACCTTCATGTCATTACCACTCCAAGAGAGGTCAGTAATCTTTCCATTATGACCCTTTAGGGTTGAGATCAAATTAAATGATATCGATGAGAATATCTGGATCAGGTAGTTATTCACAGCAGCAAACAAATGCCCACCATTACTGAAGGAGCACTAAAAGAATATTTATTAGGAAAACTTAAAATGTAGAAGAAATGTAAATTTTCTAATCAATTCGCTTCAGCACCGCCTGACTCAACAAGATACATTGTAGACTATTTTACTTGCTGTCTCAATAATCTCCAAATGAACCCCAATGTGTAAAAATATCTTTGCCGCATTCTTTATACGGCGCTATTCCTAAAATCTCGTTGATAGGGAACTCTTGAATAGATATTAATAATAGAACTTTTCAAACTTGCCAAACAACAACCCCTAATTGAGAATTCTTTGAAGGATCTTATATCATCATCAAGAAGATTCATAAGGCGTAGTTTATCGGAAAATCCAGCCAGCACATACAATCCAACAGGATGCAAAGCGACACAGTATGGCTCTTCGGGAAATTCTTTTGACAACTCCAGTTCACTTGAATGGAAATCAAAATAAAAGTTACATGTCTAATCTCAACTTGAATTGATCGAATCTTTAAAGAATCAGTCGTTTTCTCCAAATAAATCAAAATAATTATTTGATTATAATCGCTTTCATCTCTCTAGAGCAGGGGTGTCAAATGACGAGCCCAATACAAGTTTTAAGATTAGATCATTACTTTATTAACATATATGAATTATCATGAGTAATAAAAAAATCCCCAGTAGCCAATGATATTCGAGATGAAAAATAGTCAAATCAAAACAGCGTGCATAATATGCATTGCATATGTCATCACTTTTTGATTGACAGGTTTTTAAACATGCCGAATTACAAGCTCTTTGACTTTTGATAACTATTTTGTGTCACCTTGTAATTAGACCTTGGAGGGGTGGCGTTACAGGATGTTTCACCTGTATGACTTTTCATATGGCGTTGATAAACGACTTTTGGGGATTCCCCTCAAGTGAACCCGAATAGAGTTAGACTCGGCTATGAAAGTTGAAACATTAAATAAACAGTTGACTACTCACTACTTTTCAAAGTTCCAAATCTTAATCTTCTTCTCCTTATCACAAGTTATAATCAACGGTTTTCTTATGGCAACATCTAGACTGAGTATCTCATTCGAGTGAAACGACTTGGAGACGTCGTGCAACGTCTGAACTGGCACCTGGCCATCAGAGTTAAGCCTCTGTAGTAAATCTTCATAGTTAATATCAGAAAAGTTCAACATATACAACTGGTTGTTATCGGCAGAGAAGAGTAACTTTGCGTTATTTGGGCAGACTGCAATGTCTCTGATAATATCACGTTGTAACTCCTTGAGGAAGAGCTCGTTTCCATATTCGTAGGGAATGCGCAATTCGAGAATCTTTCGGCATTCCATCGTGTTATTCTTTACATTTTGCGCGCGGTAGAAGACGTGAATTATTCCTGGACCGCAGGAGATGAAGAATAACTTTTTCGCGGCCCGAACAGCACAGCATTCGGTCAGTAGTGAGGTGTCGAATGCATCGATTTTTCTGGAAAAAAAGGTTATTCATCACCTTTTATTTTCAACATGAGAATCTCAAGAACATTTCTAATTATATAAAAAATTATCTAAGTTACAAATCAGAGATAAACTCAGAAACTTCACGACGGATTTTAATGACATTATCTACAGCAATTATTTTTGTGGTCGCGAGTGCTCCCCATATCTAACGATCACAGGTCTCTTTTAAATAGCGATTTTCAATAACCAATCAGAATGCAGCATTCAGCCTTTTCATTTACATCTCTGCCCCACAAGTGTTCACACACTAAATATACTCATTTTTTCTCTTCCCATCACAAAGGGATAGTTCGAAGGATTGTGTGTCAAATTTGCAAATTTAATATGTATTTAGATTCTAATCTTCTTTCAGCCACACTTTCAGAGAATGGTGACTAATTTTCTAGAGACATTTTTTCAAAAGTCTTATTTAATGTTTTGAGTCATAAATATCCGAAATGCATATTTTCCTCTCATTTTTACAGGTATTTATTGAAGCTAAATATGAATTTTCTTGAATGGCGCCATTTAATCTACAAATTAAGTTTGAGAATTAATCAACGGACTCCGTATCAAAAAAAGTTGATATGAAGTGCGAGAGGTTAAACCTAGTCAGCCAATAAAATTTTATTAAAAAATTCTTATTGGTAAAGTCAAAATTCAAATAAAACACACGTATAACTATTTTCAAAGGCGTTATTGAGAATCATTTGTTCCTTAAGAAATGATCTATCTCTAACAAGTTAATCGAATCAAAATTACATCTGCAAAACTATAAAAATATACAATAAATTGTGATTTTAAAAATTATCATACATTACGTTTATGAATATATTTAAATTGTAACGTATCAGACAAAAGAAATCATGTGTTTTCTGGAAAGTAACCTGTATTATGCTTCTGTAAGAACTTGGGATAACTTTGGAGGGTTAACTTGAGTATGGAAACGCTCTTCTAATCAACTCGACTCATCTTTAATCTAGACGAATTGAGCTACTACAACACCGTTCTCTTGGCTATATGTTTCCCGGCGTTACCTCCTACCAGCAAAAGACTTGAATTTGCAAAGCTCCTTCCTCCCTGGATTAGACGTCATGCCTCAACGCTATCGAATTTCTTCTGACGCTACAAAGAGATTTCCTGACCACGCTCTCTAAGAGCATAGGCCGATGACTCACTTAACTTTAACGACTTTAACGAATGAAGAGTTATTTCGTTCCCGAGGTGAATTATAATTCCGTTCTTCAGCTCAAATCAATCCTCTGGAATGCTCATAGCATCCTCTCAAGCACTTCTCACTATAATTTCAAACAGCTAATCTCTCAACATGGACCATGTTTCTTCTCAATCACGGAGTCATGGCTAAATGTCACCCTTCAAGTGACATTAATATCCCTAATTATACCTCTGTTCGAGCTGATTGTCCGAACAGAGTTGGTGGGGTGTAATAATATTAAACTGTAATATCATTTATCAACTCAAAATGGACGTTACTCAACTCATATATCCCCCATGATTCCTATGATGTCATAACTATTACGCCTCATATAATAATACAAGAATAATAGAATATTTCATTCTAAAGGCCTTCTCCTAACACTTTAATTCCCTTCACACTTTCTGATCTTAAATCTGCTCTTAATTCTTCAAATTCCAAGAAAAAGAAAGAACGATTTCTATGTCTCTATAGAACTAATTCTGTCTGTTCCTGATCTGTCTCTTGAAAATCTTCTCTTCTATCTAAATGACCTCTTTCGCTATGGGCACATTCCTCAGGAGTTGTCCTTAGTTGAAGTTCTCCCGATTCATAAAATTAACTTACCCAAAAATCTCTCTGACTTCCGCCCTATCTCTAGTCTCTCCATATTCCTCTTTATTATTGACTTGCTTTTCTATCATTGCCTCTCAAAGTCAAATCCCCTTCTTGACCATACTTAATATGGCTTCATGAAGGCCATATCCACTTCTAATATTCTTAATTTTATTGATCACATTAACCATCTCAAAATTAAGAAAATTGATACTGTTGTCCTCTATCTAGATATCTCGAAATCTTTTGACAAATTTTCATTTCAATCGATTGCCGATGCCCTTATCTCCAAACAGGCCAATCCCACAATTACGAGAATGATTATCAAATTTCTCAGCTGCTGATCTCGATACGTCCACTTCAACAACCTTCAATCTGATCCTACTAAAATCACGTCGGGTTTTCCTCAAGGATCAGTTATTGGACCCTGGCTCTTCAACCTGGTTTTTGCTGCAATTTAATCAAGACAAAACTCAATTGCATATTTCAAATTTGGTGATAATGCCAAAATAGTAATCCCCCCTTTCATGGAAACTCAGATCGACCCAAAGTAGATGAACTCAGTCATATCAAATCATCCCTCCAACGTCTCAGCCTTACTCTTAATGATTATTAAACGAAAATGATGTACTTTGGCTCTTTTTTGTCTATCCTTCCATCTTCCATCTCTCCCTTCATCACTGATGAAATCAAAGACTTCGGAAGCTGTTGCAATAACAAACTAAGCTTCGAGAAGCACTTCAAATGTATCAACAAAGCTGCCAATACGAAGATCTTCTTTCTCACTAAATTTGTGAAGAATATTTCTCTGCAACTTCAACTCTATAAAGCGTTTATCCTGCCTGTCCTCGACTATGGACCTGCTTTGAGCCTTACGGTAACGAAGAAGACCCTAATCAAAACGGAGAACATCCAAGGCAAATTGGACTTATGGCCAACTGCCCTATAAGGAAGTGCTTGCACAAGCAAACCTCCAACCACTATGCTGTCGAAGGACCAGCTATGCCATTTTTCTTCAACTCAATGCGTGCACAGGCTCAACTCATTTTGACTCAAGGAACATTAAATCGAGTTGCACTGTACATTTTTTCTGATTCGATCCAGATACGCAACAATTATTTTTAATCATTAAGTTTGTTGAGAGAAACCAATTTTTACTTAAATGCAGAAACGGAAAATCGATAATCATTTTCCTTTTTCAACTTCGACTCCCTGACCCCCTTTGTGTCGGTAATTTTAGGTGTTAAAAAGGGGGTCTTGTAGTCTAATGTTTGTTCTAATTGCCGTCTGACTTTTGATGTTTTACGCATCGCCATATTGCGTTTCATCTTCTTATGTTTTCAATTTCCCTTCAATCACCTTAATTTTGCCACTTTTTGACCAAGGTGACTATCCTCATGATTTCACTATGTAATACTATTACAATTTTTATAACATTTTTTACGAATACAACTTTTATTCAAAAATTACCATCTGAATGCTTCGAACCTGTTGTAAAACCTCCGGAGTACTAAGCGATACCTCCATGTACCTCACGACCATACGAAAACCACGAGGGATATTCTCAAGTCAATTGGTGTCAAACATTAAATTTATCTGCTCGCATTGACTCAAGCATGCTGAGTCGACTTTGTTTAAGAAGACAGCTTCTCTAAAAACAGTAATGTTATACATCTGTTGTTATCAAATAAAAATCCCCCCCACCATTCACATCAAAAATATTATTTGAATAAAACGTACTTTTCGTTAATTAATTTTTCCAGTTCCTTCCTGACGCATTTCCCAAGATCAAAAGAAAAAATCTTCTCAGTCTTATCATAAATATACCAGAAGCCGGTTGAGGAACCCACAGCGATAGTCGAGTCATCGAGCCAATGCAAAGAGATGATCTTTGCTCCATCATTTTTGATAAAATATTCAATCTTCAAAGAAGACTCTGTAACACGTAAAACCTTGAAGAACTTGTCGCCAATGGCACAAATCTTGTTATTATCAAACGGACTATAGGAAATCTTGACAATTCTATTCATATGCGTTGTCAGCTTGATCATTGCAATCTCCTTGAGCTTATCCCAGTCCCATATTGAGAGAATAAAGTCTGGATCTTCAGTCTGAAAGGCAATGTAGTGCGAGTCACATGAAAAGCACATTGAAATTATTCTAGTGGATGCAAAGCTGTTCAAATGGAGAGATTTTAATTTCCTTTGCGTATTCAAGTCATAGATGAAGATTAATAGGACCTCGTCAATGATTTCAGCTACGGCTATGAACCTCTTGTTTCCACTGAAAGCTATAGCTGTCGTTTTAGTTGACTTTGCAGATAAGGGTATGAATTTTTGGTATTTTGTCAAAAGATCATGAACAACAATGTTGGATCCGCATGGATAAATAATTTTATCACTGTCGAGAAAATCGATAGAATTTGCAACGTTTGTTCTAAATCCAAAAGAGTACTTCAAGTGTGGAACGCCATAACTTGTTTTCTTGTTCATAATTTTGAAATTGAACCAATAATCACCTTGGAAGTTTTAAAATTAAAATAGTCAATTTTCAAATAACTTGTTTCTTGAAATAAAAATTTCAAAATGTTGAGGCCAAATATCATTTACAGTGGTCTATGCATCAAAAGGCTCCCTGTTGTGATGCAAGGCCCCAGTGATTTTGAGAATAAAGTTATTGAATTAAAAAAGAAAATAGAAAAAGAAAGAAGCTGTTATTCGAGGCACGAATACAGTCTGTTGAACGAAAAGGACTCTGCAGAGACCAAGTCAGTGGATACAGCTTTTGATAGACAACTAAAATGGGAGCGTGAATTCAAGGAATACTCCCCTGCAAATTCACAACCGATACTCGATAAAGAAAATAATTTTTCCAGCCCTTTCAGAAGACTCAACGAATGTCTTTACCTATTAATCAAGTCTAAAAATAATAAGAGTGAGCCTTGGTCCTTCCCGATGAACCCAGTTTCCGATGGCAGGAATCTAAGGGAGGTAAGGTTCTTTTCAATAATCTCTTCAAGACAGTAGATGACCTCTCCGGCTCATTATTTCCTAGGGAGGCTAAATGTAAACTTTTTGGGCAAGCGCCAGTTTCGCTGTATCAGTCGAATAAAGTGGATAATCTTTTTCATGTTTATTACTACTTTTGCTATATTGATAGAAACTTTATGGGCAATTTGCTTGCTGACTTCTCTTCTAGGTACGAGCACGCCTGGCTGACTAAACAAGAAGTTTTACAGAGATTGGAACATGAAAAGATGAAGAGGTGCTATAAAAAATTAATGAATATAGCTTAAATATATATTATTTCTTGACATAGACTCGAATTCAATGATTCTGCTTTACTGAGTAACCGGACCAGTTTTTGTGATATCAGAAGTAAACTCGTCCTTTAATTTTTGAAAAACTTTTACCAACGACGGGAAACTATTATGAATAAAGAAATAGTAAGAGGAAGCTTAATATCTAATCTATGCGTAAATAAATATGGTCTGAGCTAGGTTGAGTCAATTCACATACAGGATCAATTGAGCTGATAAAAGAGTTTATAATAAAACGTAGGATATTTTATTTAGTTTTTAACAACAGAAGTAGATCCCTTATTGGTCGATTCTCTGAGTGACTGACTTCTTGACCTCTTCCTCTCCTTCTTTTCGTCAAGAATGAGCTTTTTACGAAGAGAAATCTGCTTCTTGTACTCAGCAGAGGCCTTTCTTCCAACCTCGTACCTCCTTCTACGGATAGCAGCGAGGTGACGCTTGCGCTGAAGTCTCTCAGAAGTGATAAGTCTTTGGATCTTTGGGGCCTTGGACTTGGGCTTCTTACCCTCCTTAACAGTGACTGGCTTCCTGATGACGTACTTTCTAACGTCATCGGTCTTCTCAAGATTGAACATCTTCTTAATCTTAGAGGCTCTTTTGGGTCCCAAGAGACGAGGCATTGTCTTGTCAGTTAGACCTGGAATTTCATTCTTTCCTTTGGTAACCACGACAAGGTTTATGATTGAAAGATTACTGTCGACGATGCAACCTCTGACACTTTTCCTCTTTCTTTCACCCTTCCTTCTTGGGCGATAGCATGAGTGGCCCTTGGATAGAAGAAGGCGGACACGACCATTGGTGAGAACACCCTGTTTCATCGGGAAACCTTGTTTATCGTTACCTCCGGAGATGCGGACAACGTAGCCTTCCCATTCTGGTCCCAAGAAGTCAATAGGGACTTGAGTGGAGATAGTTTTGTCATAGAATGGACGAATTTTATGATCGTCTTCAATCTCTATACACTTTTGAGTGCCATTGGCAGGGTAACTAACGTTAAGCTGAAATGGTTATGAATAGATATGAATGACAAGGGCTTGAGCATAGTGGAATAACAATATACTTACCTTCATAGTCACACGAGGAAAATGAAATTAGTGATTTTATTTAAATGTGACTTAAACAAGAGTAAGTTTACGTAAACTTGATTGGACTTTTATTAAGTTAGAAATTTGAATTTATTTATTCACCAGTGGTTTCAATAAGCATTTTATTGATAAGGCTCGAAATAATTTATATTTACATTGTACAGTAACTCAGTAATAATCATTTCTGAATACGGTGAAGTATTCTAGCGAGGAAAAAAATGAACAATGCAAAATACGGGGTTTGTCATTTTGTTGGCTGTTTAGTGATAATTAATTAAAATCAGAATCATAGTCTATAGTAATTTAAAGGTTTTATGGATGTAGACTTAACATTGTAAACAGTTATGAATTACTTTACTGCATTTCGAACTTCGAAGGCTGTTCAGAACAGTCTGTTCTATGATAGAACTTCTATCACTAGTGGTTTTAACCCTGAATGCGTCATTATTGAGTATATAATCATTAGTAGTACTAATTTAGTAGTTATGTGACTAATGATGTGTAAAGAGGTTAAAAGTACGCTTTAATGACAAGTGTAAAATGGTCACTGAGGCATTCCTTAAGAGTCTTAAGTTTAATGGAGAATTTCAAAAAAACTGTACCATATTAAACACAGAGACTGGATAATATAAATGAATGCGCGATTCGATAACTTTTTTTGATTAGCTATGAATGCCAATAAAATGATGCAAATTTTAACTCTTAGAACAGAATCTTTTAAAGCATATTTCAAGTACGAATAAATGAATTTTTTTCGAGCAACCTAGTTACTTGAGGCACAACTTGAATCAATTAAAGTTTAAACAGATCACAATGAGTTAGAAACTTGTTATCATTTATATTTACATTAATTTATTACATAAATGTTAGTTAAGATTGCAAAAATATTAGAAATGATGTATTTAAAATTTGTACAATTATAGATCAAGAGAACACAATTGATTACATAGTGTAATGCTTAAGAAGTTGTCCTTTATTTACTGCAGTATAAATTGGTTCATGAAAGGTTGGATTTACTTCTGAAAGGGATGTTAGAATGAGCCTAATTTACTTGATTCATGTACTCCTGAAGTTCCATGTCCAATTCTTCTTTTGTCTTGGTAACCTTTGCTTCTTTATTATTAGTCTGACGACGTGCACCACCGCCACCACGCATACCTCCCCTTCTAATGCCAGATCCCCCGCGCATACCTCCACGAGTGCCATTAGTTGGCCCACCCGATCTTCTTAAGGGGGCTCTTGGTTCAATTCGCGACTTTACAATTCCTATAAGGAGCCACAATTGTGGGAGATAAATATAATTATAAGGAGCTAAATAGATAGAGATAAACGCCTAATAAACGTCCATTTTCTGCTCGTATTCATCTTGATGTGAACAGTGCCGAGAGTAGAACATAAGCCTTATTCTGTACTGGTTTCGAGATATTGGTTTTTTGAGAAGCTAACCTTTTGCTGGCGAGGCACCTACAAGCTCTATCTTCATGGGCCTACCATCAAGAGGAACATTGTTATATCTTGATTTGGCCTTAAATGCATCAGAGGAGCTTGCATATATAACCTCAGCAGTGCCCTGGGACCTTCCACTTCTGTCGTAATGAATAGATGCTTTCTTTATTGTGCCAAACTCAATAAACAGCTCCTGTAATAGAAAATAAATCATTAAATTGTGAATTTGATGTTATAATATGTAAAATTGATTTCTAAATCAATCTAGCTTAAGAATTCAAGGGAAACAAACTTTGATATCGTCATCGCTGACTCCAAAGTCGAGATTGGAAATGTGGAGTTTTGCAAGTCCCCCGCTGGAAGTAGGCAGATTTTTAGTTGTCCTCAGATTAATGTTGGGTGTATCGAACATGTCGTGTTGCCATTTGCCTGAGATCTAGAGGGATTCAGTTATCATAAGATTAGCGTACATTTCTGCTCGTCGGTTTGAAAGGAGAACGATTATTCATGGGCTTTCGGACACCACGGAAGGAGTTCCTCTGTACCCGACCACCGCGACCTCGTCTGGCACCGCGACCCCCAGAGATTCTCTTGTCCTTAATTAGTTGCTCGAGACTAAGATCCATTTCTATGTATGTTAGTTCAAAATTCCCTCTTATTAATTTGTTTATCAAAAGAACTTGAACTTTTAACTACTTATTTTGTTAAAGTCTATTTTTCAAAACTATGGATATCCAGAGGATTTTTAACGCTGTCGATAAAGATAGAGGTGGATCGATATCAGCAGATGAACTTCAATCAGCCCTTTCGAATGGTGCTGGTTCCGCTTTTAACATTTCCACCATCAACCTCATGATTAACATGTTCGATCGGGATGGTAGTGGGCAGATTAACCTACAGGAATTCACACAACTTTATCACTACGTTGTTAACTGGCAGAACACCTTTCGAGCATTCGACAAGGACAACTCGAAGAATATCGACTTTAACGAATTCAGTCAGGCATTGAGCAACTTTGGCTATCGTCTTTCGCCACCATTCATTACGATGATGTGTCATAAATTCGATAGAAAAAAATGCCAACGCATTTACTTTGATGATTTCATTCACGCGTGCGTGTCACTTCAAATTTTGACTGCTCAATTTGTTCCCAAGGACAAGTCACAAACTGGAACTGCACATTTCAGTTTTGAAGAATTTCTTTCCGCAGCAATGGCCATCTGCGTGTGATTGGTTATTTTTTCAATTATTTACACCCTTTGAATTCTCTAGATTAATTAAAACCATACTAAACATTGCAACTGGTATTGAAGAATTAATTTAAGTTGAATATAATTTGAATAATTATTTTACTTGATTTACTTTTCAAATCTCTAAAACTACAATCAGTTATATTTAGTAGTGAATATTATTCCAAGAAAATTAACAACCATGAGAAAAGTTTTTCTCACAACAAGACTTTAACATTGTAAAACCTATATACATGAAAATAATATTGATGGTATCAAAATAAATTTTTGCTACTTATGAGTGGTGTTCTGGCAACCGTGTTCCCTAAAGATCAATCCTACTTCGAGAAAAAATTTCCTTGGATACAGAGTTTTCTCTAGAAAAAAAGAGTTGAAAAAATTCGTTCATTCTAGAGAAAAAAATACTATTTTTTCATTTTTGCTGCATCGATCGGAAAGTACAGTGTTGTACAATGTAAATTAGTATTTTTAGCAAAAATTTTAACAAAAATAGTACAATACTACTATTGAGTCAATAGTAGGCAGTACCTAGTACTTAGCAATCTCACTTCTAAAATACGAAATAGGATCTGGAGACGATCCCCCAAAATAACATGTAAAATATTTTCATCAGTTTTTTATCCATGCAAGCTTTGGTTCGCATTTCTATGATTGACGCATTGAACCGTCAAAATCAGTGGTATGCATATATCGAAAAAAAAATGGGCACAAAATCTCAAGTCTTAACTAACTCAAGTCCTAGAATAACCACTTGGGAAGTAGCCGAGAATATTGGATGTTCGAATAGTACAGCGTTTAGCCATATTAGATCGTTAGGATACGTCAACAGAATTGATTATTCGGCCCCACACGAATTGACCGAAGCACAAGAAGTCAAGAGATATTCATCATGCGAAACTCTCTTCTCAAAAACATAATAAATCTTTATTTCTCAACAGGATTATCACTTGTGATGAAAAGTGGATATTTTAAAAGAATTTTGATAGAAAAAGATTTATTTTTGATTAGAAGGTTGTATTTGGAAAAATTTACATAAAATCGTTTTATCACATATTGAAATCATGAGGATAAAGGTAGTTGTCTTTATCGATAAGTTCTCTGAGGGTGTTACATATAGATTTAATATTAAAGTTCTTGAAATCTATTTTAAGGGATTGGAGATATGGGCCAGTGGTCCTCTGTAAAGAGTTGTACTGGATCAGCTGGCGAGTGTTGTGGTTATGTGTGGGGCCTTCACACACGCTGCATTGCAGTGAGATTGTGAAGCTGAGCCTGCGGCACCACAGTGGCTGTAGGTTCGCTTTTTGGAGGGCTTCATTGTAAGGGAGGGTTCCAAAGCAGGAATATAGGAATCTTCGTTGTATGCTTTCTAGTTGTTTGAGTATCTTTTTGGAGACAAAACGCGTGAATGCTGATCCATAATCCATGACAGGAAGTATGAAGGCCTTATATAGGCGAATTCGTAGGTTTATGTTTCTTTATGAGTTTGCAGAGGAAGAACACTTTGACATTAGCAGCCTTATTGGTGGATTTGAAATGGGCTTCAAAGCCGAGTCGGTTATTGTAGTATAATGACAGTGTTTTTTACTATTATCCGTAGATAAAAAATCTTAACTTATTGTTGAACCTGGGGTCCTAAGACAAATTTAATTTTCCTTAAGACTCTCATGTTGAGATAAATGAACAAAATTGTTGATCCTTCTTTAAAATGATTAATCATGAGAAATGTAAGCCTTTTAAGATAAACATAGTGTGTATTAAAATAAATTCATTCTAAATAAAAATAAGTACTGTTTTAATACATTAAATACCTCAAATACATAATAAAAACATTTTTGCCTTAAGGTATAAGTTATTTTTTTTTCGTATTTTTCGTAGTCGTTTGTAG
>JJOG01005841.1:0-11274 GCA_000715275.1 Gyrodactylus salaris
TTCAAAAATTCCTTTCCCATTAAAACCCCTCATTTGAACCCGAAGAGAACTAGACTCGGCTATGGAACTCAATTCAAAGAGCAAAAGAGAAAATGTACTTTCTTTGTTGGATGTAAAATGTATACGAAGAGACAACAGAACCGCCCTGATCAATACAAGAGAGGTCATGTCCTTGAAACAAAATACGGGTCTCTGCATAGGTATAGGAGGAGAAAATCGGCAAATTGAAATAAAAAATCCCTCTTGAAAATAAAAGGACAAATCTACTTATTTTATTTCATTCGTTTAAGTTCAGATGAGCATGCTATCAACTCAGGTGTTCCGCAAAGATCTGCGCTTGGGCCTGTTCTATTTGGTCTTTGTTTCTATTTTATTAAACTTTCTGATCGTGATTTCGGCGCGATATTCAAATTTGCCAATGACTTAAAGTTGTTATATCTTCCTAACTCGTTTCAAGATGTGGTGAAGATCAATCATGATCTTAATCATATCTCGGCGCTCCTGTTGAAGTTCGGGTTAACGATTAATGATTCTAAATCATCGATAAGGGTTTCAGGGTCACCGTCTAACATTTTTCTTGATTCTTTGATTATTAAATGTCCTCTATTAAAGATTTAGTTTTTACTTACAATGATAAATTGAAAGTAGCACTTGATTCTAAGATAAGTAAGGTCAATACAGATTTATATTTCCTTCGTAAATTCTGCACCTCTCTTTCTCTTAGATTGCAGATTTACAAGTCGAAGATTCTCCCCCACTTCTAAGAAAAACAAATGAAAAATCGTGTACTTTTTAACTAGTAAAATTTTATTTTCAATTTGACACATAAACAAATTCAATAAGGTTTCTCCATCCATACGTAGGAGTTATAAAAAGAATTTTGCAACTCTTGAAGTTTACTCGAATGATTCAACATTTACTTCTACATAATCCTGATAGAACTTTGTATCTCTCAATAGCCTGGAAACACCGAAGAACTCCAAATTATTAAAGTGCTTTAGTAGGGAGTTAAATCTCTCAATCATGTTGTCCAACTTTTCTACGTCCCCTACTTCTGCGTCCAATAGAAGCCCGGTGGACTCCCAGCATTTAACAACTGAGAGCTCGTCGAATTCCTTCCAAACATTTCTGGCAACCTTTAGTGTCTCAATGTTCTTGAAAAGCTTACGAATGAGTTCAAGGCGATTTTCGTGTCTCTTGCGTAAGAGCTCTTTATTAAAGGCAGCTTTGAACTTGCTCATCAGAATATCGATTGGCTGGAATACGGGGGGCAAATCGATAAGCTGAAATTGAATGAGAATTAATTTCAAGCTCTTACTAAAATATTCTCAAAATGACTCTGTTTACATTCGTGGGTGTGTGCCGATTTATCGAGAAGGAGGATAATCTTCCTATCCTCATCAGTTAAGGACTTGTCCCAGGTTTTGAGATGCTTCAAGACTCTATTACTCCTCACGTTTCGATTTTCAACCAAGTAGGACCTTCTGAAAATGGGTCTCTTCTCACCACAGGCGCTAATGGCGAGAATGATCGAAACTCTCTGCTTCTTACGAGAGGCTCCATGTGAGGATAATGAGAATTCCTCCAGAGTCCAAATTTTTGAGAGGTCATAGCTTTCGGAAATACTTGAGAAGGAGTTTTTGAAGTCATCTAGGTCTTTTACCGGCTAAAATCGAAAAGAATCTCGAAATAGTATGCCTACCTTTGATAGTTTACGATTTCGCTTCTTTGATATTTCAAGTGTCGGCCCTTTACAGTCAAGAGTTAGATTCTCAGTAAACGTTTCAATATCCGTTGCTTCTTTTAAAATACCCATCTTTCTGAATGTCGTAAAGTCCTCTTGGAAGGCTTTGCTTATTGCAGTTCTAAATTTCAAATAGCGCTTTAATGCCTTTATAGGTAACTTCCCGGCAGCTGCCTTCTCGTAGAGATCACGACCGCTCTCGGTTACTCTAAATGGGTCCTTTGAGGTAAGGGTTATTTTTACAAAGGTCAAACTTACAGACGCAAATTTTCCATAGGGATTACAAAGTCGGAGAAAGTAGATTTGCATAATTTGATAGAGTATTTGCGGTTCTCTCGCGAAGCGTTCCCCTCTAAAATCTTCAATCAAATCCGAAAGTACTTTATAAGCTAAATCGTATTCAGATGTAACTAGATGAAAATAATTATTTTTCAATTATCATGAATCGGCTTCAAAATTGTGCAAATTAAAGATTTCAGCTAAAAGATAACTTGAGAATATTAGACTTTGTTTTATGCTAGAAAAAAGCCATCATATGATTTGGAAAGATAATTCTAAATCTTTCAAATTGTTATATGTATTATCAATTCAAGCATTAATTAATTCGAAATCAAAGTTTAATGATTAATTTCACTTTCAGCCAACATATCAGGATACGAAGAGTTCTTCATAATCTGAGTGGCAACCTCGCCAGCACTAATGCCGCAACGGTTCTCTTTCATCGCTTCCTCAATGACCTTTCTGGCAATAGCCGAGGAGACATTTTGAATGTCGGTCAGTCGTGGGAAGACTGAGCCCATTTCGATTTGCTTATTATCGGCCATTGTGGATAGGGTCTCAGCTGAGACGAGGAAGTCTGTCTTTTTCACTGGGAAGATCTTGCCAGAGATGATTCCTAGGGAGATGCCTGGGAAGATGAAGGCGTTATTGGCCTGACTTGGTGTACGTACGCCGAGTGGGGTTATGACTGAGTCGAATGGACTCCCAGTAGCGAATACACAGTGACCCTAAAAGAATATTGTTCAACCTCTGTATTAATCTCTTATTTCTAGAAGCTACTAAGTCGCATTTATATAAAGGCAACGATCAATACTACTTTCAGTGGAGATGTACTTTGAGGCTTTTTTCTCTTTAAATGAGTGAACTTTTCAACCATTCAACTTTTGATAGATTTTGATCTACTGAGTGTGATATTAAGCTGGAAATTTAGAATAATGTTCTCTGGATTAATCTTCATTGAGGATATAAAAGTTGTGTTTTTTGAGAAATTTATCAAAGCAGCTGAAATTAAATTTATAAATTGATAAAACTAAACGGCTTAGGAAAACTTTTTAATTGTTAGGAATAATTAAAAAGAGTAGATTGGTTTTTGAGTCCTGTAAAGTAGATGGTGTATGCTGGATGAACTTGAGAGAGATTGACCAATGAGAGAGTGGGGTAGACGGTATATATTTAGTGCGAGAACGAGGGTGATTTATCGACGGAACCTTGGGATGTTAATGCTGCCCTTTTGACTTTTTCAACCTTTTCAAAGACAACTGAAGAAGGGAATGATACAACCACTCCCGAAACGTCTTGTCCAAAAACCCCCTTGTTACAATTATTATTATTCCGTCGATTGGGAGTCCCTCATTTCCATCTTCAATGTTATGCAAAGAAACTTCCCTATTGTACAACCTATTTTTCCCGAGGTTAAATATAGAAATGAATTCTATCAAAAACTATTTCAACTAAAATATTAGAATACAAGATCACTAGACTTTGAACTCTAAAATTTTGCTCAAAGAATCTTTGAAATGAATATATTGACTTGATTTCCGAGAGTCAATAATTGAATCAAATCTCAGATATTCGAACCTAAATCAAAACATGACTATTTTACAGCGATGAATTTATCACAAATTTCATTCAGAAATATAAATCTTTAACTAAAAGTTCAAAATTCAAATTTTTTATTCAAAGTTTATCACTACAGGTTTTCAATCAATTGTAGACTTACCGATGTTAAGCCTTCCTTTCTAATTTTTCTCTCTCTCCTACTGACAAGATTCACGTCATTATACTTTCCCAGTTGATAGACACTGAATTGTTCAAACTTTTCAATTAAAATCTTTCTCAATGCCGCTGGCAAGCTCATTGCCTTGACGCTCTTGTTCGATTCCCGCTGATACGTCTTGATAATGTCCAGCCAGTCGGATGGCAAGAGAATTAGAGCTGAAAAGTACTTCCTGAGGTACTCTCTACACGAAGGCTTCATTGCGGCCATAGCGAAGAGGTAATTGGTAGTACTACGAATGTACAACTCCCTACGGCAGTAGAGAAGGGACTTGAAGATGAATTCTGGGTCGTAGGTTGCGCATAGATCGAATAGTAGCATTAAGCCGCTCTTTTCTAGAAGCACTTTATTCTTCACAAGGGCTCCACTAACTAGGGAACTTGCAATGATTCTTATAAATTGAATCTAAAAATAGATTAGAATTCTTTACAGCTGTTCAGAGTTGATGAATTCTAGAAATATTTTCTTACAAAAAGTTCATGTTTAAAAGTGAGGAAAATATATTTGTAATAATAATGTTGACCGTTAAATATGAATTATTTTACAAGTTATACTAAATAAATAACTTTTATTAAATCTTACAAAAAGGTTTTCAACTAATGGTTCTCTTGAAAACCGGTCTTATAATTTACCAATCAGAAATTTTTAAACTGATGAGCATGAGACTGAACCTCTGAAGACTATGTCTCTAAAGTAAATTTCTTAATTTGATGTTTGACAAAGATCCTAGATTAGGAAAAATACTTTTTGAAAGAGCACAAACCTTCGAATCATCTGAGAGTTTAGTTGGGATATGCTGAATTTCAAAAGTATTCCAAAGTGGATGGTCTTCGATGGCAATCTTCTTCTTTGCTACTTCACTGTCACTTGATTCAGAATCTGCCCTCTTTTTCTTGGCTTTAGTCGCGATTGGAGCCTTGGAAACCATGTTGAAGACATGTTCTGAGCTTTGCATTTTTTGCTCAACCTCGACAGAATCCTTTTCGAGGTATCTATTGCGTAGATTTTTATTCAAGTCATGCCTAGCCTCCAGGTTGGGTGCCCTGGCAATGTTTTTATTTACTAAATTCAGATTTGCTCGTTTATCACGCAACATTATCGAGGAATTGCGTAATTTTATATTTTGAAAACGTTGAACGACCTTTATGAGTTAAAACAAAGTCTTTTCTCAGACTTAAATCCTTGAAAGTTTGTGTGTAAATTATGAATTAAACTTGAGGATAATAACAAGATTGCACAAATATTATGTTAAAGGGATTGACAATCTTTCAGAATTTTCAATTTCCAAAATTTGGTTTATCAATTCCAAGGCAATTCTCAGATAAACTGAAAACTCTCAAAGCACTAAAATTTGTTAAAGATGAAGAGTTTTCCATCACCTTTACTGACCTAATTTCATCTTGTAATAGTGAAGACTTTGAATTATTCCATTACGATATTTTTAAATCTCTCGATCATCCAAACCTCTGGGAAAACGTTCGGTCTCTCGACGAAGATGCCTTAAACTCCAGTCCGAAATTTAATAGCTCAATTAGCCAAATTTACCACAAACATGGAAATTCAGAAGACATTAAAAATTTCTATTCCGTCACAAAACTGCCACCTGACTTGAACATTTTTCAGAAGAATATTCTCCTCACGAGTAAAAATGAAAACCTAAAGATCAATTCAGAATTTGTCAATAATTTCCTATCCTTTCATTCGCAAATCTCTGATGGCATTGTAGAAAATAAATATCTCAAGATATTCCTCAAAACAATACAGAAAGCAGAAATTGAATACAACCGCTTCGTGCCACATCAAAGCACATGCGAACACTGTTCGACCAAACTCTTTCCAGTAGAAATCAAAATAGATGAAATTGTCAGAATTAACGATGAACTAACTAGAATTATTCTTGAAAAGAAATCCCTCGATGTGGCGTACAATCCGAGGAGTGATCTGAATATTCTCGATAGATTTAAAAAGGAATTCCACAATTGCCATGCCGTAATAGACCTATCCAACATGTACTTGAATAACGTCTTCACGGAGAAGAAGCCCTATCAGCTTTTCACCAGCCTCTCAAAGAAGAATATGACCAACTTTTGCCTAATGACCAGTGGCCGGGGTAGCATTCTTAAGCGAATGCAGCCGACGATAGAGCGGGTTAATAGGAAGCTCAACTTGAATGCCAAGACTCTTAGATTCAGTCAATAGTGGGTTTTTTCGCTAATTTTTACATTTTTTTAGCGCTCAAGATGATATATTTATAATTCTATTGGCGTTGTCAGGCAATGAAAAGTGCTATCTTGTTAGTAATGATGAATTTCGTAATCACCTGAGTCTCCTTTCCAAGGAGTTGAGGGAACCTTTTAGAAATTGGCAAAAGGAGAGACAGATTTCCGCCTTCACCGGGCAGAATGTTGATGTGAGTTTCTGATAAATTCTTAGTGATGAGTGTAGCAACTTAAAAGGCAGTGTTTTATCATGCAGACCCCTTTGTGAATAATTTGTGTTGATGATATAATCAGAAAAATGTGAATCTAGAAAGTTAGTTTCAAAAACCCATGGCTCCGGTTCAAGTCTCGGCGCCTGCGGTACACTGATCAGTCCCAAGAGCAAGAAACGCGACTATAACTGGTGTGAGATGGTAATTCGGGGAACTACGTTCGAGAAGGGATTTCTTGACATTTGAAATATCAAAAAATCGACTGCCCACGAGGTTACTTACAAGTAGTCGAAAACGCTTGATGTAAAATAATTTTCAATTTCAAGCCTTAGTAGTACTTTTCTTTGAAATGATTTTTTTCTGTTAAACAACCTGTATTAGATTTGTGTCTAATTGTTTAAATTTTATGAATGGCGCGTCATTTTTTGTCAAAATATATCTTATTTGATTGAAAAATGTAACTTTTAAAATAAGCACGTGGAAAAAGTCGAATTTCTCTACTCGTTTTTGCTAGCCTCAGTAAAAAGGCATAATATGCATTAGATATATATTCTCTCATTAGTTCCCTAGGGGCTACGCTGAGACAATTCAGAGGACACTAAACGGCTGGCATGTGCCATATTTGAAGGACGACCTGCTGGTGGACAAGAATATATCTCGCAGCTATGGCCACAACTGCCAATGGCTATGTCTGAAGACAAATGAAAATAAAAATAAATCTTGATTACTATTTCTAGCCATCCTTTACTTTTTGAACACACAAACACTGATCAACATAGAGGGATTCCATTGAAGCGTATGGCAGGTGGTAAATTCCCTGCAGCGGTAGCATCTGCACGTGGTGATGAGCGTTTTTTCTTTCCTAAATTAACATTTTAAGCCAGAGGTGACAGAAAAGATTACCCATGAGAAAATAGGCCACCAAAAATACATATTTATCAACGAAAATCAAATTATTGAGAATATTGAGTTCAATAGCATTTTTCTGCAATTTAGGGGTTTCAAGGAATTATTATTAGGTATTATAGCTTGACAGTGTCAAGTTGACACTGTAGATAAAGTAAACCCTTTTTTCAAATCAAATTTTAAAGAAAATCTGGAATTAATTTGCAGACTAGAAAAAATAACTTTGCTTTGTACAATGTAAAACAATGAGAGCAGTTTTAAGATTAGTTGTAGGAGATTACTGGCCTATTCTGTTAAAATTAGTTTAATTTATCTCAAGTGATAATGCTCAGATTTTACTCAAAAATAAATAAATCCAGAAATTTAGGAAACTATTTTGAAATGTTTTAAGAGGCTAAAATGTCACGTTACTGGATATTGACTCACTAAAACCGTTTTGTCCGCATATATCCTCTGAGACTCAAGCCAGGAGTAGAACCTGATCTGCAAATCTTGATCGACAACTGTAGTCAAGTTCATAAAACGATCCCTGCTCACAAATCTACACCGGTCACCAGACCACAGCAAAATATACCACAAATAGAGATCATCCTCTGATTGCCTATCGACCATAAATTGACACACAGTGAACGAATACCTATTTCCTAATTCACGTATCCTACCCCAGAAGTGCTTCGTCATGCCCAGCTTACCGCCCAACTGTCGCGAGATGAGACAAATCTTTCTCGAGTTTAATTTTATATTGCAAGACTTGAGCAGACCAAGGAGGCCGTCTTCAACTTCACGCGGTGGGGTGCCGTATTTAAAGTTTGTATTGACGTAGTTTGTAGTGTCGATAACACAATCAAATTTATCCTTTTCGTTAGCCTTGAGAAAGATTGATAAATGTTTATAATCCTTCTCCAACATTCCATCTCTCTCAATAGAAGACATCAACCTGTGGCGTTCTTTCAAATCAAGTTTAACAGTGTTTAGAGAATTACTACAGTTGTGACACTTATTTCCCTTTCCTATGGGAACATCGTTGTAGGTGAAATGAATTGAATTTTCTTTGAGGAATGACTTGATTTTGACAATTTCATCAAAATAAAAAGTTTTCATCTGCTCAGCGTAGTGTTGCACATGGAGATTTAAGAGGGTCTTTGGGCAAACTTGGCTGTTATCTTTGAAGGAATCTAAAGGCCATAAATCTAGTGTAAATATTGAGCTGCTGGAACCTCTAATAACCTTTTCAATTAGAAGTCCGGATCCGTTTTGATATATATCCTGAATTAGGGTTTTCGAATAGTCGATGTTGGTTTTATTCTCTCTGATTAATTCTATCAACTCGGAATGATTATTGTTTCTTATGAGGGAATGATAATAACGAATGTTGAATCTATTCAGGAATCGAATTAACATATTTTGGTGAAATAATTTTATATATGTAAGCTATGAATATGTAACATGAATGATTTAAAAAATAAATTTCATATTAGTCAAGGATTAAAACGGCCAGTATCAAAATTTCTGACGGTTTTAATAGTTGAACAATTCAAATTATGTAGTAATTGAATCAATGATTCCTAGTTGATATCTTATGGTTTTTAGTATCGATAAATCTGAAATAAATAGCTATGAACATGAATTTCCAACGGAAGAAGACCTTCAACGAATTCCAAAGCTCTCCTACGATTGTACAATATGTGGAATGAATGTTAAGACGTTGGCTAATCTTAAATTTCACATGGTAAAGACTCACAAAATACTCGAGGTAAGCTTGATATTTAATAGAACCTCTATTATATTTTTTTCAATTTAAGGCTTCTTTTATACTGGTTGCTATAATCTCAATTTTCATTTTTTAGTCATCAAAAGATTTAGTCTACGTCAATCGTAAGAAGAATGTCTCCAAGAAGCTCTATCATTGTCCCAAGACTGGCTGCTCTTATAACGACTTGTCAGTGGGCTTTTGTCACATGAACAAATTAAAGCAGCACTTTCAATTAGCTCACATGGACAAGCTTTACGTTTGCGTGGTGTGTAATAAAAAGTTTTCCACTCCCTCTTTGTTGAACTACCATCAGAGGATCTGTGGGAATCAGTATACCTGTGAGGATTGCGGTCGCAATTACACTAGAAAGAGCTATCTGAACCAACACCTTAAACGCTCCGGGCATTGTAAATCGAAGCGTCAGCTGGCCGTGGAAGATCCGCCCAAGGTGAAAAAGTCCAAGGTGGAAAAGACAACCGCGACCACGTTGACTGAGAAGAACACCTTTAATAGGTCGACAAATGTCTGTTTATCTGAGGAGTCTCTGACGAAGCCAATGGCTGATTCGCATACGCAGACAAAGTCCTATTTGCAGGAAAAGTATCGAGACATACTCATAAGGAGGTGTAAAAAGGCGCATTCTAACAACTCTGAGGAGAGAGCCAATCAAAAGTTTTCATTATATTGTGATAATTGTCAATACTCGGAATCTATAAACCCATCAAACAGTGAGAAAAGATTCATTCATTAATTTTCACTGCATCTTGTGAAGTACACATTGATGAGAGTCTTTCTTTTTCAAAATTTAATAGTTTTCTACTCATGAGCGGAGAATAGATACGAAGAAGTTGATCCAAAAACATGCATACACTTCAACTATTCTGATTGTAAGATCGATTTTTAAGAGACCGAAAAGTCTAACAGAGAAAATAAAACTGGATTACTCTCCTTGAGACCATAAAGAAGGTTCTGGGGAAAAAATCAGATCAATTCAATCATTATTGTAAGAGTTATCAAATGAAATAATATCGTTTTTATGTACCGTTATTTTCTCCCTACGATTGACTCACTCTTTCAAAGAATCAAATTATTCTATCTTCAAGTCACTATTTCTCCGTATAAAATTTTTTATTTCAAGATAACTTTTTCGAGTTTCATAAAATTATGATTTTGCATCTCTCAGATAAAAAGCCGTTGCATCCTAGCAATGGTGTGCAATGCAACTTCACCGGCGCCCATGAGAGTTTAGCCGACCATCTCGTCTCTCAATCAGTGCAAGTCGACGAGGAGGATCTGGATGTTCAAAAGTTCCTGAACAACCTCTTTCAGGACGCTGAAAATCAGACCTCCTTCGAGGAGCACTCCAAGGAGGAGTTCATTGTCAGTGAGCTCTTCAACTCCATTGATGAGAACAAGATGACTCAAGGCATTAGTCATTTGAAGAAGGGTTGGTTTCATTACAATAGATTTCTGTATTCTACAATACTAGCCTTCACTGGTCACACTTTGTTTCTGGAATTGCAGAATCCATTGATCCTTAAAATGAGCCGAGAAAAATCTATAATCAATCGGTAATTATCGACCGAAACGAAATAAACAGATCGATTCAACCATTTTTCTGACAAATGACAAAACTTTGGGGTACTTTTTTTAGATTATGCGTAAATTGTAAATCCAACCGGGATAATTTTTTTAGCTTTCTGTTGGTGAGCAATCTCAAAAGTATCAATTATTTCAAATTAGCACCTTGGGATCCCTTAATTGCATTATTTTACAAAGTATTTTCAAAAATGTGCCTTTTTAACCTAGGTAAACCCCTTGGTGTCCCGTTAAGAAAAAGTTGAAAATACTACTAGAAAAATGCATCTCTAAAACTCAAAAGTTATCACATTTTATAGACAGAGGAATGAGCTTTTGATTGGTGTAATAATCTTCTCTTAATTATCTCTAGTTATAATTATACAAGTATTCAAAGTTTTTGCTATCAACAAAAATGCCATTTTAATCATCCAAATTTAAATTTTCCAATTTGAAATATTTTTCTCAACTTTTAATCCAAAAATATTATTCTCGAATTTACCTCACTCATTATTCTGAAGTTAAAATTACAACATCTCCAGGGTTTATAAACCCGGGTTAATATTCTAAAATATGTCTTTTTCACTCCAGAACTTGAGACGAATTTCTGACTCAAACTTTGGCAAGGTATTCTCTAGAGTCTACTGATATTTGAACGGTTGAAACATTCGTTTATTCCAAGAGAAAATGAACCTCTAAGTGAATCCTCATCAAAATCCACGTATATTTAAACAATTTACCAATTTTAATTCTCCTTGTTAGATAGAAATATCAATCAACTTCATTTTTATCACACATGAATAAAA
>JJOG01005842.1:0-19261 GCA_000715275.1 Gyrodactylus salaris
AAATTGGTTCTTGCTTTTTAACCCTCATTTATCTTCAAAGTAACCGTGAATATCTCTCAAACTAAATATTTTAGGAAAAATTCTCATAACCGAAATGTTCTTAAAATTTAATTTTTAGTCTAGTTAAACTTTGAAAAATAGGAATTATCATTGAATTGTAGAATTTCATCTCCACTCAGTTATACAGGTTAAAGTGATTTTATTTTTGATTTGTCTCCGACTCTTAAAAACCTGGAATAAAAACCTGGAACTGAAATGTATTATCTGATTCAACTCCATAAATTGCAGGGTAACTCACATCTTTTGTCTTGGATAGGAGCCATTTCTTTGCATAATTAGCATTTGTCATCGTTTCAATAGTCGTAAAGGTCTTGGAAGCTATGATAAACAAGGTTGTCTCCTGATTTAATCCCTTCAATGTCTCAGCAATATGCGTCCCATCAATGTTAGAAACAAAGTGGGATTTAATTGCGCCAGTATACGGCTTCAAGGCTTCAGTAACCATTACTGGACCAAGGTCGGATCCCCCGATACCAATGTTGACAATGTCAGTTATCTTTTTTGAACTATAACCTTTCCACTCTCCCTCTCTAACAGCATCTGTAAAGGTCTTCATATGGTCAAGGACCTCCTGGACATCAGGCATCACATTTTTGCCATCTACCAAAATGGGTTTGTTTGGTGTACGATTTCTTAGAGCGATGTGAAGGACAGAACGATTTTCGGTGAAATTTATCTTCTCCCCATTGAACATTTGACTAGTCTTTCCTTCAACATTGGCCTCTCTAGCAAGATTTATGAGGGCTGTGAAGGTCTCTTCGTTGAGATGCGTCTTTGAATAATCGACCAAAAGGTTTAAATTGTCAATTTTAAGAGATTTGCTGAACTGCTGAAATCTGTTCTCATTCTTATCAAAGAGTTGTTTAATTGTCTCCTTTGGCTTGTTGCAATAGCGAATGAAGGATTCTATCGGCGCCGACATGATGTACTACGTGACTAGTAAATTAACTTAATTTCAAATTAACACCAAAAACAACTTAAATTTTCAAATACCCAGTGAAAAATTAAATGGTTATTTGTTTTAGCTAATTAATTTTACAAACAACACAAATTCAAAATAGTAATCGGAGGAAAATGATGTAAAATGAAAATTCTATTCGTAATTTTTCTATCATTACTGTCCTTAAACTTGAGTAAATATTGACACATTTTATAAATTTAGAATGCACCAACGGACTCTCATGCTACCAATGCAATTCTACTATTGATTCCGGTTGTCTTCAGACCTTTGTTAAATCAGACAACTTGGTAATACCTCGAGAATGTAATGTTCACGGAGCTAGATTCTGTATAAAGACCACTGGTGTATTCGGATCTGTCATGGGTGTCACTAGATTTTGTAGCTCCTATGATTTAGGTACTCAGTGTCAATTCCTACCTTTTCCTGATCATGATAGAATTTACAGAGCTTGCATCTACACTTGCTACGACGACGATTGCAACAACACCAAACGATTTTCATTTGAATTATTAAGTCTATTTTCAATTTTCACTCTACAAATGCTACTTTTCTAAATAAATTTTACATTTTATTACCTCAATGTTAAATTTAACCTTAAATTGTAACAAAAACCATCAAGACTAAATGAAAGTCATTCAAGCGCGTAATCCCTTCTTGTAAACCGCCCAGTTACATCATATACTCATGTTTATTAATGATTCATTTGCACATGCATGTAAAGGAAATTGTTTAACCAATGAAAATTAATCTCTCTATTTTAACCAATCCCAGAAGAGTTTTAAAATTACAAAACCAAGTGACTACGACTCATCGCTTTAAACAGAGAGATGCATTTACTATTAACACTATATTTCCTAATAAGGACTTCTACAGCCCTAATGGATCCCTCTTGGAGACAGACGTTTGCCTTGTCATCTCTAGCGGCAGAGAATGGATTAAACTTTGAAGAAGAGCCAGACATTGAACCAGTTCTACCAGACGACGAGCTCTCAACTGATCTAACCCGCTATCCTACTAAGCCATTCAAAGATCCCTCGATGAAGGATTGGACCAAGTTGATGAATGGCTTCGGGTCGTATGAGTGCCACAAGATTCCCGTGAATATGTCGCTTTGCTCTGATATTGGTTATAGTGAAATGATCCTTCCGAATTATTTGCAACACGAAGAGATAGATGAGGTCATCCAGCAATCCGATGTTTGGTTGAACCTCGTGAAGACTGAGTGTAATTTGGACCTTAAAAAGTTCCTCTGCTCCTTGTATGCTCCTGTGTGCGTTGATGGACATGAAGATAAGATGATTCTCCCCTGTCAGAGCTTGTGTGAAAGTGTCAAGAGCGATTGCCTACCAAAGATGCTCAAGTTTGGCTTTAGTTGGCCCGACTTTGTGGATTGCTCTAGGTTTTCAAAACAGGACAATGGAATGTGTATTTCCAAGACTTCTCAAGTGAAGAATAGACGTGAGTTATATTTGAGCAAAAAAATATTGCAAAATCACTAGAAAATGTGTTCAAATCCTCACAAAGCGAGAGGTTATCAAGTTGATCCAATTTTCGGGATGTAGATAACAGGATATGGTCCTAGTACACGACCATAATCATTGAGCTAGACAACGGAGGAGGAATTAAATGTCTTGATGATCCAGGTCTGTCGGTGGGCCCATAATAAGTGTATCATTAACGATACGCTGCAATACGATCTTCTTAGATTGATGCATTTGGTAGTAATAGCCTTAAATTTGAGGAACATTTCCCTTCGAAACATATCAAAATCTTATATTTTTAATGTACAGAATCTTCCAATAAAATTCCAATCTTGCTCAAGTGTCCACGGATCGAATTGTAGATGTTTTATCCTCGAGAGGTTCTTTGAGAAATCAAATACAACATTCAATTTTTTATCGTTTAGTTTTGATGATGTATTAATCCCGAAGGAAGCATCTTTCAACACAAAGTATTAAGGCCAAGATGTTAGAAATCGAGGGGTTAAATTAGTTCATTAATACAAATGAAATTATCTCGTAGTAATTCTCTCCGACGATGCATAAAGGCAGGCGTTTATTACCAACCTTAGGTGCAAGAAGGAATATGTGTGTTTGAATACCGCTACCCAATTTGATTCATTGTTCTAATTCCTTTGAAATTAACCGTAAAACTGTGATTTTTCCACACCCTTGGAATAAATATTGAAAATGATCATTCAGTTAAAAAAACTCATCAGAGTTACCCAAAACTTTATTACTAAAAGAGCCACTAGTTTTCATTCCACAGTTATCTTCATTGAAAATAAGATTCAGTGCACATTTGAACCGCGCGGGGTTTTCATTATACATAGTGTGAAAATTCTGATAAACTTCTACTCCTCTAAAGATATTCTCTCAATCAAAAACATTGAATGAATTTGAATACGTTTCAAATAGTAGTATGTCAAAATTCATTCATAGTTTTCCATAGTTAATCATGCTCCTTAACACGGTATCCAAAGATTAACTCAGTCCGCGTAATTCAAATATGCACTGAATCTTGTTTTTAATGAAGCTTTTTATCGAGCCTCGATAGCTGATGAGTAGCCTAATAAGAGGGATTAAACTTTGATATAAGCACTGTCTATCAGATTAGTGGAATAGTTCATCCAAATAGCCACATAGTGTATAGCCTTTTAATGAAATTAAGGCTTAGAAGAAAGGCATTAAAATAGTCTCTGTTACCATTCTTCTTGGTAATAAACCATTTGCATTTCTCGAATCTAGACTTTATTAAACTTATTGGCTGGATTGAAATACCTTAATTGTCCCAGAATGCAATTAAAAATTTGGTTCGAACACAAGATCCATTGCATAGTTTTTCTCTCTGTATATTGTATTAGAGGTACCCTAAGCTGTGAAATTCCCTTCTAAAGTGAGATGTCATAGTGCTTTCATGTAGAATATTCTGCGTTCGTCTATAGATTCATATTCTGTGTAAAGTAGGGCACTGCTTTTTGCAATTAGATCACGATGAATCGCTTTAGATCTCTCAATTATATGATGAAGAACTAATTCTGAGGCTATTTCTATCTTTTGTGCGCTTTAAATCTATCTACTATGGTCGAGACTCTGATGTGTTAAAAATCCATGTACAAATAAATTCAAATGGCCGCCATAGATTTTCTCGCTTTTTAAAGGCTACTGAATGGAAATATCGATATATTCTGTTCAATCAAATTATTCCGCTCCTAAAGAAGATCAGATTGTCTGGAAAATATTCTCCGTTTAGATTTCGAAATTCTGGCTAATTTCTTAACTAAAGATCGCGCATCAGTCACATCTTCCTAACTAAAGGCTTATTATTTAGAACGTTTCTTCTAAAGGATAGCAGGTTTCGTGTATTTCCCAAATATTACTCATATCTCTCACAGAATCGTTAAATAGTCGAGAAATTCCCGGTTTAAGTTTTGGCGCAAGTTTAAATGAATTTGAATACGATTTTCATACACCTAGAAGAAATATTTACAGTTTCTCGTGAAATCATGTCTAGATTACGTTTGTGTGCGATCTAAAAGAGGTAAAATCAAAAAGCAGTGCCCTAGTGTATTGAAGTTATAGGAGCTTTTTAATCCACACTGATCTTAGTTAAAAATAAGATTTCAACATTTTTCAGTTCACTCTCTCGTGCGACACTAGAGTATTGGAAAGCCGTCAATCCAAATTTAGAAAGATGTCTTTTGGGAATTGTTGCTAATTTTCTTGCCCAACCAAATTTTCCATGTTTTATTATTATTCCGCAACATGAAAAATTACATGTCTTGTGTAATTGAGACTCATTCTCCCCTTGCGATGATTCATCGATCAAGTTTGCGTGGAAGATGAAACAGTGAATAACGGTGTCATCAAAACCTACACAATAATTGCGCTTACAACATATGAGTAATGATGAATTATTATTTCTTGTTACTAGGGGAAATAATTCCCTTTCCCTGCTTAAATTGCATTCCTCGGCTTTGCATCTAATATTAAATACGAGCTTTTGTGAGCCATGGGTCCTAACTTTGTCTTTAAATGAGCTGTATTTGATTTTTAAAGTTCTAGAAGTAACACGACTTGTATCAGATTGCAAAGATTTGTAATTTAACACATTTCCGTAGTGTATTTGTGCAGGGGAGATTTGAAATACACCTTGTTGTGCTATTTACATAAGAACTAGAGCAAAAAGGCTCTCATCACTGAAACTATGAACGATTTTGAAGAAATTTTTTGTTTAGTAAAGTATTTTTCATTTGTGTGTCAACCATATCGCGCCTCATCTCTGCCCCGATGAGCTGTGCGAAAAGTTGGGCTGAAACAGATTTTGGGCAGAGAAGAGATAATTTTCTTTCATACTTTTTGATACCAATTTTCAAAGAAATTTCCTACAGAAGAAATAATCAAAAACCTTTTCTCTAAAATTGTAACAACGAGTCTGAAAGAAAAAGTTTAGGCACACAGACTGAGGAGGATTTGTCAAATGGAAAGAAAAACTAGCTTTTGATAGATCCGATAAGATCGGAAGGAAGAAAACGTTTTTTTTCATCTCTGTCCAAAATATATGTACAACCCTCTCTGTAACTGTTTCTGCCTGGGTCAGTTTGTATCTTAGCTAGTTCATTGGGAAGATATTCATGTATTATTTTTGGTGTAGTTGAAATATATTTCAAAATCCTCACAACCGCATACATTTTTCTATGTAAATCTCGTAATTCAAGCTAAATGCAACAGAGGTTTTAACTTGAAATAGATTTATTGAACATTTTTACACCAATAAACCAGCTCTGTAACGGTCTCCCATCAGCACCTCATATCCTTGAATGTTATCTTAAATTGAGTTGCTTTCACTCTTTAGGGTCAAAACAATCGATTGACAACCTTGTGCTCGTGTACTCTCTTTCTACTCTCATTTCGAAAAAAGTTTTAAGGATTAATCACGATCTACATATGGAAGGAAAACCATCTAGAGCAGACTTTTATTTTCCTTGTCATGTTATTTTTAGCGGAGTTTTGATATTTTTGAAAATAAAAATTGATAGAATCTAGCTTTAAAGATATATACTCTATGCAATGATATGAAGTACCAAGCCTCTGGGAACACCAGTGAAAAAACGCTCTCCCAAATTTGAGAATTATTCTCATCCAATGTTGAATATCCCACCGGTGGAAAATGGATTTTGAAGGCATTGGAAAAGATAGCCTGAAATCACGGAGAAAAAATAATTCATTATCAGAATCACAATGAAAGACTGTAATTTGAGATAAACTTGTTTATTACTGAGGGGGTTTCTGTAGTCTAAGAAATCATGCTTTTATTTATTTCTATGAAAAATGCTGCATATTTTTTCAAAATTTTAAAGATAATTCTCATGCTAGAATCATGCTTTCAATTCGAGGGAGTGTACTTTAGCATTTGAAATCAAATTCTGTGAACTAAACTGACATTTGGGATGTATTTTTTCTAAATATCAATTAAATTTAATCTTTCGTATGTGAAAATATCAACTTAAAATTTTTAAAGATTTTCATAATCTCCAAAGTTGATTGATAAGTGTGTAATACAATACACAATATACAGGGATTTCTTAAAAACTCAAATTCAGAACTAAATAATCATTTTTATTTCATTCACAGAAATCAAATGCATCGGGTGCCAAGAGAAGGAGGACGTAGTGAGAGAGTACTGTTCGTCAGACTTCGGTGAGTGCTGTCAATTTGGTCATCTCTTAAATTGTAATTTCTCCTCTTTTCAACCCACCCAACCCACTTTAATGAGACATGACGAGCAACATTTGTGACCAAGTGATTAGTTGTCCCCCTCTTGGGACTGTATCAGTATACCGCAGGCGGCGAGACCTGGTGTGAGATGGTAATTTGGGGAACTACGTTCCAGAAGGGTACGGAGTTGTGTGAAATAGTAGTACTTCTAGACATTTGAAATATCAAATATCGACTGTCCACGAGGTTACTTACAAGTTGCTCGAAAACACTTGATGTAAAATCTTGTAATCTGTTCATCGAGAAGTCTTTCATAGAGTTAATTTTTGCCTGCTTTCTGCTGGATATGACAAGATCTCTGTGTGTAGAGAGGGACTATAATACCACGGGGTTATTATTTTTCTTTCCTTACAACAGTTGTTCTGCTGTTTATCAAACAGTCAGTTCTCCTTGATCTTTCTTCGGGCTTGGCCTCTAGAGAGTTTAGAAAATAATAAAATTGCAAAATTTTGGTCACCTTTACATAAAATCCTTTGCAAAAATCTTTTTCTAGAGGTATTTTGTAACATTTAAAAAGGAAGTTGATATAAAATATATTGCAGACCTGCAGTCAGCTATTGCATAAGGCACATTTGATTATTTAAAGCACTATCATTCGAGAATACTTATTTTTTTGATTTAATAAATATTTCATTTTGCGAGTGCCTTATTAAGGAGATTCGAATTGCATCAGAGACATAGTTAGGTTTAATTAAAATCCAATCAGACTAAACATCCCTTGTAACCTCTTTGACAAAGAGGCTCTTTGTATCATTCAGAATTAACTAGATTACTAACAACAGGATTTCTAAATTTAAAGGGTTAATATTTAAAAAATAGAAAAACTTCGTTGTTAAAATCGTATATGCTGAACACAATTTCTGAGGTTTTTTGTTATAATTTTCCTATGGTATTTAATGGGTTAACATTAACGTATAAGTAAGGCCAAAAAGGCGATAATTTAAGTTATATAAAGATTATTTATATCAGTTATGCGAGGAACCATTGGAAAAGTGACTGTTAATCAACTCAGCATAAACAGCAACAAAACATCAATCAACCTGCTGACAACGGTAATGGGCCGTGTTATAAAAGGGTCCATTAGGGATCGTTATATGAATATCAACGTTGATTGCTTTTGCCCACAATTGGAGCGATACTTTTTGTCAGCGGAGAGACAGATGCGCTTTGGCCGTTGGCTCATCATGGGGAAGGTTATAGAGGAGCCGAATCAGCCAAAAGTATACAAAGTAAAGACCTCATATTTCAAATTATTTTTTCTTCATATAAGAAATTGAGAAGACATTTAATTTGACGTAACCTTCAGCTTTCTAAATATCTAAATAGGCAGCAAAATTTTCCAGGCTTTGAGCTGCTCTCCCGCAGTGATTTCTTCCTTTTAGAATTAATAATAATTTAAACATTTTTAGGCCAACTTTATGATACAGCTATCCCAACAGACGAGATCAATCGTTAGAAACTTTTATACTTTTCAAGACGCCATGTGCTCAAATCCAAGCTTGCTGCTCAATAATGATCGGCTTTTAGTGAGTTTAGTACTCTTGTTAATAATTAGTTAATAGGCTTTAAACGTATTGAATAGGGGAGAAAAATTAATAATTCAAAACACTTTGACATCGGAAACATCTCAGAGTATGGAATAAAGCCTTCTCTATTGAAAATATACGTTAATTAATATCAATACGTCAAGGATCTAGGGGCTTATATTTCTAACTGGCTCATTAATGACGCAAGAAATTCAACGAAACATAACATTTTGTTTATTGAACATCATGCTTGAAAGTTAGGGGACAAAAATGGTCAGAGCATGCATTTAAATGGCGAGGTTGTCTAGTGGTTGACATGTTAAAAATGAACGCCTTTCATTGGCTCATTAAAATCAGAAATATTTTAAATGCTTTCTTAGGGAATGATCAGTGTACTTAAACTTTACAATTTATTTTGATTTCTCAAATTATGAACACTATTCTTCAAGCCAAGAATCGGTCGAAGGCCAAGACGCCAGAGGAACCGTAGATATAGACGAAATGACAACTATCAAACCTCACGTCCCCGTCATGGTCTACCGAGGTTCAGCATGTATCCACTGAATAACCCAGCCATTTCCGATTCTGATAGTGATCTCTTCTCACCAGACACGAGATCAATCTTCCTCTAAAAACACATCAAACAAAACATACTTCTTTATCATTTATTAATTCGATTTCTTAGATTATTTCAAGTTCCCTCTGTAATAGAATTTCTGTAAAATAATGACCTTTTTGAAACCATGTTAAGTCCTCTCATGTCACTTATTAGAGGGAAACGAATTGATTTGGGAGGAAAAATTTTTTTTTGGTTAATTTTCCATGTTTTCGTGACAGTCTTGGACATGTGAACTAAACAGCATTTGTTTAAAACTGTATGATTAAATGTTAAATATGATTGATAAAACTGCATAAAAAGCCAACGTTTCCCGCTCTAGCCATCTCTATTTAAGAAATAGAAAAACACAACCCTCCTAGGCCCAAGCATAGAAAAACTTCTAGACTTGTCGATCTTGCCCATATTAGATGGAGTACACTAATTACGGTCCACTGCTCATAGGACCGGCGAAGAAGGGGATCGAGAGCAGAAGTAGAGAAAATCTAGAAAGGAGTGCTGGACGTCTTCAATCGTCTTGATTGCGCCTTTGAGATCGAGCACAGGAGGCTGAAGAATAAAGCCTTACTCCTACGTACCTCAGTTATAAACTAGATCAACCTGAAATTCCTTATTGAAGAAAAATTGTTGCCATCAATTTCTTACCTGCATTTAAAAGAACACTCACGAGTGGGATTCTTTCAGTGCCCAATGGTTGACATTTTCTCACTGCAACCCGTAAACATTTTTATAATTGTAAAAATTAGTTAGAAAAAACTAATTTTAATTCAAGTGGTGACTACTTACAAGTGGTATCACATAACATGTTGATAATGATAAAAGAGAATGTATAAATTCGAGGATTTTGTATATTCAGGATACTGCAAAGCATAACAATATATGAAATAAAGTTTGTTAAATGAGAAAAGTAAACCAATAAAATGGCAATTATTGGGGATAAGATGTATGGACTGTGAAATACCAGAATTGTTCACATATGTACAAAAAGAAATTGAAATCTATCAATCAAGGGCGCTAGAATGATCTAATATAGGTTGCACAAAAAAACTCTCGAAAAGTAATTTTTCTTCTAAATACACCATCTCGGAAGAGAAGGGTACATTTTTGGTTAAGGCAATACATGTAAATGCTGACGTGTAATATTTCTGGCTACCTAAGACCTCCAGTTGAACTTGAGGCCCCCCTTGTCGTTGGACTTGACCTTGATTGGGGTGCTGGTCTTCCTCGGCTTCTCACTTTGCACTGAAGTTGTCATTACCGCAACAGGCTGGCCAGACTTGTTCTCGAACTTTTGACGCAAATTATTAGTAATGCCCTTATTGACAGTGGCGATATTCTGATAGTTCCTCTTAAAGTCGGATTCGTATCTCTCAGCGTTTGAGGGCAGGAACATGTCATTGGTAAGGTTGCCTTGTACGAGAGACAGGATCCTACCGCGAGGGTTGGCTGAGGTCTCTGGGTCGCTGGGCTTGTTGGATCCGAAGCAGATTGATTGTCGATGGCTTGTGAGAGCTTGGGTCGGCTTCGAGCGCCTATTCAGGTCCAGGGCCGAGAAGGGCAGATTGATGGACTGCTCGACCTTTTCTGAATCCGGCGGGCTTGAGCTTTGTGACTGGTTCTGCTGGTTATTGGTGGTCGTTGAGTAGTTGTGGATGCCGGTTGAGATGGCGCTGAACGCAGCACCGATTCTATCGAAGACACCAGCCTTGAAGTTCAACTTCCAGTTTGGGGAGTTATTCAGAGGCTCTGCGTTTCTTTCATTTTTTGTGACAGAATCTGATTGTTGATCTGAAAAGAGGAAAGAATTTGTAAGGATCAAACTGTTGACTTTGGCTGCGGTAACTTTCAAATGTCTTTCAGTTGACAGTACAACATCTGAATTATTATACACGTTAGAAGGTTTTTTTAAATATGAAATTCTTGATTCAGACTATACATCTTTTTTTCTGGCCCAAAAATATCTACTCTTGATGATTTTTTTCATATGAACTGAAACAGGGGATATCGAAAAATAGGTTTAGGATCCCTGATTAGGAGAGATCAATAAAAGAGGGGCTTCATCGTCCTACACAAATCGATGAAGCCTATAGCACACATTTGAAATAAGCTAACTAGCTGTCAAAAGATAAGCAATTCCTTCGTTACAGTGTACATTCAGGATTACATTTGCTTGGAAAATGCATGATCGAGTGTTTTTATATCTTTCACACTGAGAGACTCTTTACAGGTATTTACAATTGATTAGGCAGAACTTCATCATGAATTCAAATATATGACTAACTACTTTTTCTATCAAACCTTCAAGAGTGATGTACCATAAAATGTTAATAATGTTTATCATCACTAAAAATGAAAATAATTATTAATTTAATTTTTTTAAATGTATAACAATGGGGTTTTCCAAGTGTGTTCTATAAGAGTGAACCAAACTTTGAGAATCCTTTCATAAGGAGTGAAGTATTTTCTTGTAGATTATCGTCTCTTGATTCATATCTTGTGTGTAAGAGCTACTACACGTTTTTCTAAAATCACGAGATGGAAAAGACATGAATCAGTTTATTCAGCATAAATTGTCAACTAGACTGCGACATTTCTATCTATGAATAGCTTCTGAATTGTGAAAGACTAAGTGCTAGGAAGAGGTATCATTGAGATTAATGACAAGAAATTTTCCATGAGAATACAACAAAACTCAAGAAGCTTTCGACCAGTCATAAAACATGTGTCTAATCATCAAAGTAGAAGGGTATCAATTTCTATCGAATAGAGAAAGATTTAGTGTTGAATTAAAATCATTTACGTTACCAGGGTTAGTACCTACCCTATATTGCGCATAAAATGTTTTGTTTTGAAAAAAGTAGAGGTTACAATGATATTCAGAAGGAAGCATGATCAGAGCGCAACAATAAATTAAGATTAAAGCATATTCAAATTGAGACAAAATAAGAATATATTTAATGGGACAGAATCAGGATCGAGCATGGATTTTAAAATAAATTATGCAAAGTTGATTCCCCAGTCTACTATTCAGAGCGGAATAAAATATCGATATTCGTTGATCAACAAGACTTTATGACAAAAAAAGATAAGCTTAAGGGAAAAATGTCTGAAGAATTTCTCGGGATCACATCGTATACCAAGGGGAGCACGTGATGTCAATAATAACTCGATATAATTTTGTTAGACATTTCGACGCATAATGTGTCTTGAAAGATTCTTTGAGGCAAATGTAGAAAACATCTCTTCGATCAAAATGGCGGAAAACATTGATTTCGGAATTATTTCAAAAATCAATAATACTTTTACCGCTAGAACTCTGGTCGATAGAAAGGTTTTGAAGTCAAATAACTCACCAGACTTGGCATCATCAGATGAACTCTTGCTTGACTTTCTGTTGCACAGACTCTCTGAGTCCCCTTTGAGATCATTCGGGTTTAGGATATTTACACTTTGATTGTCAACACTCTGAGTGTCAAGGTTATTATTTTCAGGTTGGGGGTGCCTTTCATCATATTTCTCTGATTTTACATTTGGGTTGTTTTCTAACGGGACTGGAGGCGTTGTGTTGGATTGTGATGAAGGAAAAAAGGCACTCTGAAAGAGGAGATGACGTTAATTACCAAGGTTCGGAAAATTATTCATTTTTAAGGGGAAAAAATGCCGCTCAAACATTGGAGACAGGATTTAAATTCTTGTTTTAAAGAATTCCTTGAAATAGAGACAAAATATGATCACGAATATGAATCAAATCAGGAATGATTATTCTTTCTATGAACTCCAATGGATGGATTGAAATGTGGTGTTTTGAATGAAATCAAAAAATAGTTTCTATATGTTTCAATAACACTCTTCTATCAGGAAGCTCTTTCGTCCCTTTTTTGAAAAGGTCTGATTTCTTTGAGCTGATGCTACCCAAGTTTCAACCTCCTTTTTTTGTTTTGAATTTTAGATGTTTCTTTGAAAAAATAAAAATCTGATGGAGCCAAGTCAGGAGAATATGGACGGTTAATAAGGGTCAGCAATTTTTTCTCGCGTTTGTAAGGACACATGGGGTTCCAGCGTTGTCTTGGTGCGACAAAGTCCACTTTTCATCACATGTAATAATCCTGTTAAGAAATGGTGATTATCAAATGCCGCAGCTAAGGGCATGACTTGTCTTCTTGTAATATCTGATGATGGATTAATTCATGCAACTTTAAAACCCTTATAATGTAGAAGAATTGTTTAAGTTTGTGTAAAAAGGGTCAAAATCACATTGGAATATGCTTATGAGAAAAAACGATATTTTTTTTCAAACCACCTGATATTTTTTAAACCCTTTTATTTCAGTTGTCAATTTCAGATTTTCATTTACATCTGATAGCAGAAACAAAATATGCGGTTTGGGTGTCCTAATGATATATGCCATAACTATGTCGGAAATTTGAAAGGTGCAAATCTTCAAAAGGGAACAGTCTCATCTCGAGAGATTGAAATAAGTTCAAGTGATCTCTTTTTTGAATCGATACTTTACGAGCAAATGTGGTTAATAATTACTAATTATTAATTAGGCTAACAACACATGCGTATACTAAACACATGTATCGGTATTTTTTCTCCCATGGAAGAAAAAATTGCTTCTTATAAAAAAACTGCTGGGTTTTGTATACAATACAAAAGGAATGTCTCCTTCAAAACCTTCTAGACATGAGAAGCCATTAAAACTATATATCCCACATTTAAACTTTATGAAGTCATATTTATTATTTTTTGTGAACCAAAAGAAATTACATTCAAATCATAACGTTTCTTGATGAGGATTCGGTCAAGCATTCACAGGAATCTCTAAAAATCACGAAGACGGACTAAAACATGATTTTATAGAAAGAAAGTTAAATTAATTTTTCATTTATCATGAATTTATATTAGTGTATAACACAGAGGAATTCTCATTTTTCTTCACCATTCGTCATGTATTATTAATCATAGGCAGAATGAGAATTAGGTCGGGATAAATTTTATTCCGTGATTGATTTTCTACTTGTTTTTTATGACTAGTTCGGTTTCAAGAGTGGTCCTAATTGTTTGGCCAACATGATCAGCAAACTTCAATAGGCGTGAAGACACGTTGAAAAGATTTTATATATTTTTCCGACTCATTCTAATGGCAATGACTTCCTGTGAAGAGGTCTGTTCTGTTTGGCGTATGTTCTTCTAAAAATGTTCGGTCGTCAACGAGCAATCAATGTGGAGATTGAAGACGTCTACCACAACATCTTGCGTTCCCTTTTTCATGATCCGCCTGGAATTGATCTGCATCTCTCATACAAGGATCAATATGAACGGTCTCCATCCACAATGGCCAAATATATTTCATGTCTACAGCCGCATGTTGAAGGACGCTGAAAAATCTTCCTCTCATAGATTCTGCAAAAGAGCAGAACTTTCCAGTTACAAGAGAGATCTTAAAATTATCGCTCCGATTTCACAAAAATTGATTTCTTAGAAGATAATTGCTTATTAACGAATAAAATATGATTAGATAGGTATTTGAAAGTTTTGAATTTTTGATATTTTACTACGGTTTGAAATATGAACTTTAAGAAATGATGAATACCTTTTTTTAACTTAGAGAACCCCATTTAATAACGGGATAGATTAACGAAGATGAATTTATTGTATATAAATTTATTCCACTTCATATTTCAAGAATGATATATTTCCCTTCAATCAATCAACCTTCTTTTTTCTTTGAATTGAGTTCCATAGTCCAGTCTAACTCTCTCCGGATACACATGAGAGGTTATAATGGAAAAGCAGGGTTTGGAACTAATTTACAGAGTAACTCATCTATCGGAATCGAACCCAAGCCATACGAGAAATCATATAATTAATCTCCATTTTTGCAAAGGATACTGAAGTTAAACTTGTGTTTTAAGGCCTTCATGGTCCAGGTATATCTTGAGAGGTATAAAATTGTTAATTTTTTTCGGGTTGAAACCGCCTCATAGACTATACATAAAATCATAAATTTTAAAAGAAAATCGTTTTAAATAAATGGGCATATTATTCATCGATAAATTCCATTCGTTATCCTTTGTTGAAAAATTCTGACTGCCCCGTTATAAAATGGGGTTCTTCAAGTAAGAGAAGAAGGGTTTCATATAATTTTAAAGTTCATATTTAAACCCTCAAATAGTACAATATAAAAATTTTAAAAGTACTATTAGAAAGATCTTTTAATTGCCTTTCTAATCATATTTTACTATGTTCAAAAAGTTAAATAGATAAGTCGTATGGGGGAAACCTGTTAAAGTGTAATTTTCTTGTTTAAAAACTTTCAATTTGAATTGTGCAAAATCTAAAAAAGATCTGTCTCTGATTTTTTCCAAACTATAAAAAATGCATGTCTACGTCGTCCGAATTCCGTTGTAAAGGTAATAAATTTATTAATACTTTTTTCGTTCTAAAAATAAAAACTCAAAGTTACATTTTGTCCAAAAAATCGTCATTCATTTGATGACGAAATTTGAAAATAATATTTTCTTGCATAAAACAAATACTTTATCGAATGGTCCAAATTACTCATTTCCTCCTGTGTAATTTTGATAACTGAAATTGAGAATCCAATTCTTGATCAATAAGATATTTTACATTTTATTTTCTACAAAATAAAAAAATAATTTTTCAATCTTTTGAGAATTTTCACGCAACTAAGTTTGGGGTTTAGGAATACAAACGAATTTTAACCAGCGCACTTTGTAATGAATCATTAATATTGATTATTCGAGGACATTAGATGCCTAATTTCCTCGAATATGTTAGCAGGGTGCTAACTTATAGTCATGCTGTAGAGTAAATAACGACGCCAACTAAGTAAGTGAAAAGCTTTTTTCTTTCTTCGGCTCGTATCAGACCTTACACCGACATGGCTATTTATACATGAGAGAAGTTGGATAACCTGCTCTTTCTGACCAATCGTTTTTGGGTGTGTCTGAGTCGACTAATCACAAATCGGTGTGTTGTTTAGTGTGTGCGTTGCTCTGTGTCCCGTTTGAGGAAAGAGACGATGGGCTGCGTGTTGCTAGTCGGGGGCTCGTACTTGTAACTAGACTATTCAGCTTCTTGAAAAGTGCTGCCATCTTCATAAAAATGGCTCTTTTGGAAATTGTCTCTATCTCAAGAGATCCATAGAAGGAGTAAACTTGATAATTTCCACGTCTCCATAGTTTGGAATCTTGATGCGTTAGGCCTAACTGCTTTACAAGCGCGGTATAACTCCAATAGTCATAAGATATTTATAATCTAATAGAAATGGCACTTGTAATGCTTGATTGCATCGTGAAGTAGCAGGAGTCGAAGAGTAGTAAAAGTGTGTGTTGTAAATTCAAATTATGCGCCGTTGTCAGAAATAGTTTTAGTCTGTTTTAAACATATTTAATAAAGCGAAATATTTAAATTATGGATTCAACATGAAGACGATAGATAGTGAACTATACCGATTATGAACATTGAAAATTATGTATGTGGGTATTGAATGAACCCTTGGTAGGTTTCAAAATTTCTTCAATAAATAATATGTAACCACTAATCAATAACCACTAATCTTCCCCGACAAGAATATATCGATCTTACACTCACCGGTTCGTTATTTTTATCAACAACAACAGGAGAATTGTTCTGCGATGCATTCTGATAATTTGTCCCTGTTGGAGAGACGACAAAGTTCTTTAAATGCGACAACCGATCACGAATTATCGTGGAACTCCTACGACACAGGACCTGTGCGTTATCTTTGGGCTTGAGAATTTTAAATCATAATTAGTCACAGTGACCTAAATTTCTGCACTTTTACAAAACCCATTTTTAAAAGTACTTTATGTATTTTCGCATTATTTATTTTATGTACAATTACGTCAACTAGTGAATAGGTCTATTTCACTCATCATTGATGAGTCATCATAAATTAATCTGGTGAAAAAAACGGTAAAGATTGAGGTCTCAAGAGCAACATTTTCAAAACGGTCATTACAGATTTGAATATTAAATAAATTCCCACAAATTGATTTGTAATGACAAGAATAATTAATCTCTCCTCCCCTCCTTCTTAAAGTACATCCTAAAACGGATAATCAACAAATTGATCGATTTTTTACTCTCTATAGAAAATATACTAAATTGAATATTATATTTAACTAAATCTTGAATTTTCACTGTGGAAACACTTTCATAAGACATTCAAAAATATAATTTTTGTCTTGCAATAATACTGTAAGGTTGCATGCCGAATGTCTTTTCTCGTAGACAACATTTAAATTTTCTGACTAAGAAAGTTTCGGACACAATATTTCACTCATCAATCTTTAAAGATTAATAAATAAGGCTGATTAGCTGGGTAAATACAAAAGTGAAAATATTCACAAAAGGGGCTTAATTTGATTTCTGACTTTGATTGATTAAAAAGCATACATTTGGCCAAGAGTAGGAAAACATCAACGTCCTATTCATTCTGTTTCGAAATTTAAGACCTGAATATTTGGATTTAAGGGTTCCGTTTAGAATAAAAGACTGATTGAGTATCAATTGAGAAATTTCAACCTTTTGGGAAACTTTAGTTTGGCAACCCTACTTCAATTTTGATCCGAATAAAAGTAAATTAGAGCCTAAAGCATTCAATTAGATTATAAATGGTAGATTGCTCCAAGGAGAAATATATTAGGATAAGTTGAAAGGATTCGCAAAGACAAATAAAATCAAATTGTCTCTTTTTTTCTTGAGAAGAAGCCTCAACTCCCTCTTTCTTGCAGTCAGAATTAATCTCCAGATTGATGTACGTCTGAGGGGAGAGATTGAAAAGAGAACAGACTGCAATTTTGATAATTAATTTTTTTGGTCAAGGAAAGACATAGTATTTGACACCTCGACTTTGTCAAAACGTTGATCCATGATCTCTTCTGTGGTTAGATAAAGTGCGCAATTTTTATAATGCATTTTGAGATTTTATTACATTTATCAACCAATAACTCCTCTGGAGTCTGAACTAGCAATAAAATCGTAATCGCTGGATATTAATTGTGCTTATAAGAACCAACTCGAGACTATTGGTGTCCGAGATGATTCGCCATAAGTCAATCTTAGATATAATTACAACCTATAATCTTTCGTTCTTCAAGTTCTTATAAGCACTGTTTTACGTGAAAAGTTATTCTGACCAGTTCGTGTTGATTAGGAGCATTCTCAGCTATGAAATATGCAAGAAATAAGATTTTGTGAGTCTTCATTTTGAGAAGGAGAGACGAAAAGACAAAAAATAATTCATTCAGAATCAACATATTTACGATGAGAAAATAATATTCTCTAATTTCATTGGTTGACGTCAATTAGACAATTATATTTGACTCGAGAGGGTACTTAGACAAGCTTTAATATGTTTTTCCCTGGACATCATAATTTCTTAGTGCTTTGAGCTGCATATTTTGAATCTCATAATCTTTTTTTGTAACATCTCTGATCAGATGAATGAACAAGTTTTATGTTTTCAGAATAAACGGAACAATACAGCTCAGAGAGAGCAGAGTCAACCGAATGATCAAAAATAAATAAAGGAACATGTCGCTGGAGACAGACGTAGGCTTCGAGCTACTCCACGACCAGCTTAAGAAATTGGAAGCACCCTCAAAATTACTCCGTGATAGATTCGACAGTGTTCTTAATGACGCAAGAGTACAGTTCAAGCAGAAACATTACGAGATTCTAAAATCGCTCCGATCCTATCCAGACATCCTCCTGACCTCCCTTGATAAGGGAACAGGAATTGCCGTTGTAAAAGCGGAAGAATACTACAGAAAAGGAAGGAGATTGATCAAGGACCCGAACAAATTCCTACCAGTAGATCCGAAAAAGGTCAAAGAAAGGTCCAGAAAATTCCTCGCCTCGGTCCAGAAGAAGATTGATTCGTTCATGGAAAAAGGCTATTTGGACCCTTCCAAAGCAGCAAAATAAATATATTCAATTTTGATCAACTCGTACATTTTTAAAATCAAGTTTTATCAAGATGTATCAAAGAAATTTCCTGCGTTCTCAATATCTGATCAGCCTGTTATCGATAACCCGTCCGAGCCATTATTCTACAAGCAGCGCATCGTGATGAAAAGACTCTCTATAGATCAGTTGACTAGCCTTTCTAGCTCCGTTCTTTTTTCTTAGAATTGAGTTTCATAGCCGAGTCTAACTCTCTTCGGGTTCACATGATGGGTTATAATGGGGAGAAAGGTTTGAAACTATTCATAAAAGTAAATTTGTTCCAAGGAGGGAGGAGACCGGAATCGATCCCACGCCATAT
>JJOG01005847.1:0-15400 GCA_000715275.1 Gyrodactylus salaris
AATTGTTATTGTAAAAATTAAAATATAAAAATATTATTTTCGATTTAGAAACTCTACAAATGATTTTCAAGTGAAAAGAAAAGTGAATGAGGGTTTAAAATATGTTTTATATAATAATAGTAAATATGGTTGTTTGGATAGACAGAAATAAAAGTACTTAGTCGAAAAATAGGGTGAGTCAAAATCTGAATAAGCGCTAAAAGCTGTGTTGTGATAAAGGCACTGATAAAACCTTAAGAGCTACGAGTTCTGGGTGAATAGTCCAGGACCAGAAGGGCCACATAGTGATTAGAAGTATAATAGATAAGGTGTAATGGATTCATTGGGGAATCTGGATCAGTGGCTAGTGCATTGGCTTGCCAATCTACCAGTCTCGAGTTCGATTCCTCCCTATGGCATACTGAAGAATCCAAATAAGGATGAAACGTATATGTCTGGTCAGTGATGAAATTCTCTTAATCTGTATTTGCATTATCTAAATAGTCTTATTTCCATACAAACCTGACAAAAATCACCTGTCCTGGTCTACTACTTGTTAGTAGGTAAAAACTTCCTACTTGAAAAATTATAAAAATAGTTGATAGACTATCAAATGTGCTATTCATGTTTAAAGGATGTCTTTCTATCAAGAAATCATAAAAACTATGAAAAATGATCGTATTAAAAATATGTATTTCCATGGAAAATATGCATATACATATTTTGCTACTAAACTTTTTTCAAACTTTTGAATAGTTTTTCTTCACCACGAGAATCGAAATATGAAAAAATATGCATTTGGTAGTCCTATTCATGACTTTGTTTAACGCATTCTATCAAGTTCTATTCAGCATTAATAATTGCAGATCTCAATCAGGAAGGGGCCATAATTATTATTTTCACGTTTAATGCCGAAAATGCAGAATTTTAATATCAATTAATTGAGTTCAATTGATCAATTAAACCATAAAATTACACAATAATGAAGTACTCATTTCTATCCTAAAAACTATTTGCTCTATCAATTATTATCGGTTGATCCTGATGATGCGATAATTCTTTCCGATCTGCCGAAGAAAAATAAATTATTTCTTTTACTATTTTCAATGCATTTCACGTTATTTATTTGCGCGGTTTATTTGCGCCAAGATCGCATTTTGAAACAAAAAGAAGATGTTCTTCTATGTAAATGTACCTTTTTTGGTATTGTGAGGGTTAACATTCTTTACGAGTAAAACGCCATCTTGGACTGTACTGAAACTTCTTTTTTAGAAGGCAACGAGAAGAAAGACATTTTTAGATTTAAATTTGTACCACAAGAATCGGCAGACTTCAAAGGAGAGAAAACTAATGTAGTGCATACAATTTGAACAAAAAATGTGTTCTTTCAGACTGAAACCAAATTAAAGTTGATCTTACTACTTATGAGAAGGTATATACTTTATTAATAAAATATTACGTTGTCGTAAGTATTTAATATTATATACAGGAGATAATTAAATAATCATCATATAATACGTGACTTCTACGGTTTTAAAGTCGAAGTAAAAGAAATCAAGGTAATAAAAATATGTAAGCATTGATAGACCAAATTTATGTCAGACTGAAGTTACATAAAAATAGCAAATTATCCACTATTTTTACAATAGTAAATTGATTACAAAGCAATGTTTAATGGCATTGCAATAATCAAAAGATTGAATAAATAACTAGATCCCTTTCCCAAGCTCTCAGACATGTAGGAAAATCTAGTTTGCAGGAATTATATTTGATTTATCATAACTTCTCTAGGCAAAGACTATAAAATGTCATCTCTACCGGGTGGATTGGACTCCTCCTCTTAAGATCAATGATTTGATAAAGAAATTCAAAACTGTTCATATCTCCTCTCAACTTAATGAAATATAGTTTTCAAGAATGTCTTGTAAATGATACTTGTACTAAATAGAGATATTTACATCCCTCATCTCCTTAAATGAGATTAACGCTCTCAAGGAGAACTCTAAGGTGACTTGGCCAATGAGTCTTTACATCATAAGTAGGGCAGTAAATTTGCGAATTTTGCTATTTTTAGCAAACAACATTATAGATCAAGGTGGTTAAGAATATGGGATTTATATTTTGAAATCAATTTTTGATCAGGAAATAATTTGGTATTTTTTATGCTATTTTACTTTACCTGCTAATTTTTAATAGATCTTAATGACATCTTTAAAAAAAATCTTTACAAGAACGATTTTCTAATTCATTCTTAAGTTTGTATCTGATAAAAGGTATGCCTCGAAGGATTGACTTGATTGCTTTCTCTTAATGATTCATTTTAAGCAGCTTGATGTACTATGAAAACGCCTCGGATATCTTAGGAGGCTTGTTCCTTAGTGGGTATTTTAGAAAAAAGACTGAGGAGAATTCTAATTTTTTCATTTCAACTATTTCGTCAAAACTCAGAAGCTCATAGCTGTATGCTAATAAGAATTAACAGAGTTTTTGCTAATTTTTCTATTTTTCTAATTTATTTTTGCTAATTTTTTGCAATAATTTGCTATTTTACTTACAGCTTTAATAATAAGTATTCATGTAATTTAATATCTGATTTTTACCAATTTTGTTCTCTTCTCAACTTAAATGAAGAAATAAGCTCATTTTTTAAAATTGTAATATCAAAATTGAAATAATTAAGTATGCTAAAATCTTTAAGAAGAGGGATCTGCGACTTCTCATAAAAAAAATCTAAAAATCTAAAAATTGAAGAAAATTTGATTGTTTGTTAGGTTTGACCAAATTAGTATTTTCATATAAAAAAATTAAATTTTTCACTTGAATAGTCTCGAATGGTCTTTGCTAGTGTTTTTATAAAAAAATCTTTTCCGAAAGATATCATTACACTCATTATTGTAATTAGTCCTTCAAATTTACCTACCCTCACCACGGGAGGTACGAACATTTTGGTGGTTTAAATATTTTTGACCATAGTATTTTTGATTAGTATGATGGTTTATGCCTAATTATTAAATCTTAGATAAAGTTATGAAAAATGTATTAAATAAAAAGAAATTTCTCATATGTATGTTATCAAGATATTGGCGAAAAATCTCGTTATCCAAAGCTCCCACAAGACTTTAAAAAGTTGTCCTAGAAATTTACAAGAGGTAGAAATGAGGTGAAACCAAAATGAAATATTTGGGACACAAACAATTCTGACCCCCTTTTTTACACACAAAGCAAACAACCCTTGGTCACCGAGGCTTGTTTCAGGGAATAAATTTATAAACTTACTTTACTCGTCTTGAATCAAAGATGAAAATAAGATTTTTTTTAGAACCCAAGAAACTAATTCAATTAAAAACCTAAGATAAGGGAATGAAGGTTGGAAAATGGGTAAGTATTCAATTAGCTGTGGATACGAATCAGAAACTCAACACGCCAATCGTTCCAAGGATTAACATCCTTTCGTATCGATTTGTACTCAAATACAAGAAAATTTCTCCTTTCGTCTTGTTGCCAAGGTAACCAACCGAAATATTGTAATTTTGAATGAGAGAGAAGTAACTCAAAGAAAATCTGGACTTTTATCTAGTTTTTGTAAAATTTTGTCAAGCAAAATAAATGAATTTTTGTTTTGAAAAGGTTCGTTTCAACTTGATAGAGTAAATTAATTTTTATTCCCCTTCAAAAGTGACTCACGACTCAATAGAAATTACGATAATATCCAAAGTTTTTGTCTTTAAAAGAACTCGATGCATGAGGTCAAATTGACAATTAACAAAAGGGGAAAGTGACTTTAAATGAAACAGAAAAGTTTATGAAAAAAAAGAAATTTCGAAAATGGGGCACTGTTTCATGTTAGTAGAGGGAAGGAAGATGGTGATCATTTGAATAAACAGATAAAGAGAATATCCACTACAGAATCTCTCCGCAGGGCATCTCTTTGGAGATAATATTTAATGAGTCATGTCAAGATCCATTCCCTACTCGGACTAGCCTAGAAGAGGATAAACTCTCGAGTTGTTATTCAAGTTTCTCATCCCCAAATGAAGACTCTTTTGATTGCTTCTTTAATGTTATCTTTAACTTCTCCTCTAATTGAAAGGATGCTAGAATTTTATGCATGCTAGCTACTCGTAGCTTTTAAGTTATAACGGCATGATCTCATGGGCACTATTTGCAAAGGGCACTAAAAAGTATAAAATCCTCAGAGTATTTCTTCTCATCTTGAAATTGTTATTAGCAAAATTAAACTAAAAAGATTTCTCATAAATAGCATCACTAGGGCTACCAGAAAAGCGCAAAAATAATTCGAAAAGATGTAAAAGAAATTGAAAAAGTGCATTTATTGCTAAATATTTAGTTTAAATTTGGGATGTATCAAATTCTCTTCCTTAAGAAAATCAGCAACGCATCTACTCATGGTTTGGTCATTCAAAAGTCAAAACTCTAACAATTCAGTGACTTTGATTCGAAAGATTACACAACAAAGATTAAAATTAATTTTTTATGATTAATCTCTAATTATAGAGCATATTCAAAATTGGAGTACGGTCAATTGAAAAAAAGCACCACTCAGTGATAATTACTTCCTTTTTCAGTCAAAAAATAAGGTTTTTTACACTAATTATATAGAAAATTGAAAATTATAAAAAAAGGTGCCAAGGTCTCAAAAGTTACGGGAGTTAGTTTTCTGGGCCTCTCCTTCATTATTTGAATTGTCAATTTGAGATAAATGGATATAATCTCTGAAAGAATACTGCTTGAATTGAACAATTCTTTCTGAGAATACTTGAAGCCTAATTAGTTACCAAACCGTGTTATTTGCAAATGTATAAATTGTATCTGAAACAGATATAGCTTGTACTTTTCGTTTGTTAAAAGTAAATGTTTAATCGGAAGTTGAACGCGCAAGAAAATAAAACATGGTAAAATAACTTTATTTAACACAGCCCACCCCTTAAAGTTTTTTTTGTTTCATTCTGTATGCAAGCATGAATTAATTTCATGAGGATGGAAACAATTAATATCATTAAATAAATGTTTGAACTAGAATTAGAGAAAAATAACAGATACAGCTGGTGTAGTGAGAGTTATGGATTTGAAAAAGAAAAGTTGATGAGTTTTAGGCAAAAAGTATCCTCAATCAAAATTATACTTTCTCTGTTGAAATCAGAATGATGTAAATAATGTAGTCTGTACACATTAATTACCCAGTTTGTTGATGTGTGTATTAGCTCTACGCAAATAAAAATAGCAACTCAGGATTACCCCCAGTGTGCGTACATTAATCATGAATGAGTTGGTTGAGTCATCGAAAAAGAATAACTCATTCAATGAAATGCGTAGTTTTCTTGAAGCTCTTAATTCTATTTAAACATTTATTAATCCCATAATACAAGAGATTAATTAAGATAAATTTAAGTGTAAATGATACTATGAAAGTAACCATTCTCTGGTAGACAGTCGTGCTGAAATGACGCCTTGAGCTCTGAGTAGAGTAACCTAATGCCTGTTTTTATACTTTGATTAAACTTTTGGTTTATTCTCAAGCACGTGAAAAAAAAATCTATGGTCAAAGAATTGTTGAGATCAAAAATATTTCGAAATCTTGAATGCAGGAGGGAATTTTTGGATATGCTTGAAAATTATTTGAATTTACAGTAATTATTCCAACAGTTATAGGGTCGTTGGAAATTCTTTTTTTGCAAAAATAATAAGGCTGATAACATTTCTGAAAGAAATAAAACATAATTCAGCATGATTATCAAGAAGAAGCATTATTGATAATAATGATTTAAGGGTTAGAGAGAATAATTTAATTTTAGAACTCTTCACTGAATAAAGTAAGAATAACTTTGACCTCTAGCTCTACTGAAGAGTCCTAGAGAGACGGAGAGGATCTTTTGTTTTCATAATATTATGTTTTCTGCTTAAAAAACTTGGAACTTTAATTCTGATACATGTATGGTGTGATAATTGCTACCAGTATTTTACTACGAGAGTTCTTTTATATTCCACGAGGTGTGTACTGATTTTTACGCTAAGTTTTCATTGATAAGTTGTTTTCTTAAAAAGATCTTGAGCTAGATCAAAAGCGAGAAATAACTGTGCATACTGAATAATTGTAGCAAATCAGACATTAAGTCCCAAAATTAGTCCCGAAATAGTATATTTACAGTCAGTGGAAGTAATGAGACCCACATTTCAATCGTCTTAACCCGGATATATAGACACTGAAAATTTGGTAATTTTAACTTCAGAAAAATGAGTGAGGTAAATTCGAGAACAATATTTGCTGGAAGATTTTTTTGAAATTTTCCTTAGTTTAAAAGTTGAGAAAAATATTTCAACTCAGTTTTCTCGGAGAACAGTACATTATTTTGAAATCCCATTTATCAAGTAGTGTTTTTATCTTTTTTTAAAAGAGACACCAGCGTCCCAAAGGGGTTTATCTAAGTTAAATCACGCCCTTGAAAGCTAGAGAAAAAATTATCGCATTTTGACATGGGAAGTAAAAAGTATATACATATTTACTAAATATTAATTTTCTTTTGCTATCATATATTTTTTTCTGTATATCATATAGTTGAGAATATTGAGTTCAAAAAAGCATTATTGAGATTGCTTGACCTTAAACATGATAAGAATCTCAGAATAAAATAATGTATTTTAAGCATGTATTCAAAGTTCTCCGAGGATCATACTCAGTCCAAATTTATTTTTGAAAAATAAAATTTTGAAGAAATTTCGAAATGGATATGAAATTATCTTCCAATCAAAATGAACTGGACTAAGATCTATATAAATCAGGCCAGAATCAATATTATTTGTAAAATTCTGTTTTCTTAGACCTAAACTAGAAGCATATTCTTGCTTTTAACTAGGGCTACCCAGAATATACACTCCTTTCTGAAAAATAGGCACAGTAATCTTAGAAATACACTTTTTATCGTGAAAAAAATCGCAAAATATGCAAATCGGGAAGTATGCCTAAAATATGCACAATTTAAAGAAAAATATGCATTCAGTAGCCCTACTTATAACTGATGATGAGTTGAATTATGGAATAGCTCATCTGATAATGTACCACTACAGCCTTTATGCTGTCAATTTCAATAACAAAAATTTAAATTTGGCGCGACACCTTTTTCCTCAGATATGCACTGAATTTCTAACTCAAACTTTAGCAAGGTATTCTCAAGATGAAAGTCAATCTACTGTTGAAGTATTCATTCATTAAGAATCAATATGAATCTCTATAGAAATCCATTCATATTTTAGTAATTTACAAGGGTAGATTCTTCAATAAATTTCAATTTTACAACATAAATAATGTTTAGTTCTACAAATTTACAACTTCATAATGCTATAATTTTTGTTTGTATCCAAATAAAAACGTATCACGCCAAATTTAAATTTTCAAAGTAGAATTAATTTTTCAAGTAGTTTTTACTAAGTAGTAGCAGAGGTTAGGAGGGGTTATTTTTATAAATGGTCATGCGAATAGGTCTAATTTGAACTAGAAAAATTCAATAATCAGTGAAAGTATATCATAACCAGACATAGTGATTGACTAGAACAATAAATATTGAAATCAGTGAAAGTGATATCATCAGTGAGTTGGATCAGTGGCCAGTGTTGGCTGGGGGTTCGATTCCCACCTAAGGCATATTGAAGAATCCCAATAAGAACGAAAATGATTATTGAATTGTTCGCCTGACCATTTACAAGTAAAATTGAACATGGGCAGTTCAATGAATATTTTGTAAATAATTCTAATGATGAATCAATATTTAGAAAACCCCTAGTATCACCAGGGGGGACTATGAGTATTAATGTGGAAAGCTATAATTCCAGAGGCCTACTGATTAAGTGAGCAATATAAACTGATGCTTTTCTATTTCGGTATCATGTGTTCAATTTGAAGATTAAATGTGTTTGCAGAAAGAAAGAACGTGTGGAATAAAAGTGCATGTATTATTTTATTAATCCCAGTTCAAAATCACAAATCATTCAACTGAAGATACTTGGAGGATGTTGGACAAATGTATCCCCACCCAAATATCGGAATGTGGAGGAAATAAAAAAAAACACTTAATTTTGCATCAATATCTCTTAAATACGCCATGCATACCCATAGAAAAAAATGATACAGTCAGAGGAGTTTATTAAGAAATGAGAAACCAAAGAGCTCTCTAGTCCCAGATGGATCGTAAAAGTGAGAGATATTTGTAATAATTATTACATTTGTCACATGCAATAACATCAATTGGAATGAATAATATTGCATAAGGAATAAAAATTCATAGCCAGCGAGATAAGACGAGGGAAATGGAAGGAGAATAACGCTATACCATGTACGCCGTGTATAAGCTTCCCCATCTGACTCATTGCACCAAATGAATAGAAATTTCCTTGCTTAAAATAATAAAGTTTGTTTTATTATTGTTTTTTCTGTAATTTCTTTCTTATTTTTCTTTATGAATTAATTGATAACAATAGCGTTTTATGGTATGAAGAGGCGTGTATGGTTTAGAGAGGAAACTTTTTATGTTCTAAGCTTGAAAAGGTCAACATAGAGGATTGTAAAATTCATCTTGTAATGTCTTTATTGAGTACAGACAATGCCATCTTAATAAAAATGTATCATCTGATTAGTAATGACTAGGGCCACACACATTAATACATCAAAAATAAATTTCAATACATTTATATTCGTGTATCAATACATTTCAAAGAGTAAAAAGTAATGCATATTTAATACATAATTTATTGGAATACAAAATGCAATTCGGTCTTAATTCAATTTCATTCTTGAAGGGGAGAGCATAAGTATGAGCTTTATACATAGATGGTAAAAAATTTAATATAGATTTTTAAACATCCCACATATATAAATCAGTGTTTTATTTTACATTACCGAATTCAACGATAGTTTTCATGTATAAAATGTGAAAATAATTTTTATTAATTACAATCTTATCTAAAAATATAGAAACTATGCAATTAAGACTCAAAATCAACAACTAAAATGAAAAAGGGCGTATAATTATCCAGGAAACCCCTCGATGATATGGATGAAGAAAAAATTGTAATACATATTTAATGCATCAGAATAATGCGTATTCTAGAGTAATTACTTGGGCCAAACATTTTCAATGCATTTCTAGAGCTAGTTTGAGACACGATAAAATTAATTTTAAAAGATTTTAAAATCCTTTTAAACTGCAAAAATTAAAAAGTTGGTGATAAAATAAAAAAATCTCAAAAACCTTTGAAAACACCAATTATTCATTTTAAAAATGTTCAACAGATTAGTTATTGGATATAGTTTAAAGCTGTGACTCCACTGTTCATAAAATAGATTTTGAACGGAGTTGACATTTTAATCACTATTAAAAATTACAAAAGGTTTCTAGAATTTAAAATTGAGAAAAATTCAAAATTGGCGCAAAAGACATTTGATGCATTCAATAGATTTTCATTCTTCTACCCCAGAGACCTGTTTTGTCAATTTTTAAGCTCTTTGACTAAAATGGACCTGCATATTAAAAATAGCTTTAGGAAAATGTTTGACCATAGTAATCACTGATTAGAAGGGCTGAAAATATACGATTTTTAGTCATGTTTATAAGGAACATAACGAAACGTGCTAGTTTTGAATATGTTGTGTTATCTTTCTGTTTAAAATTTAATTTGCGATTTTTTGTATCTTGTGTTATCTTAGCTTAATCAAGTCATACATTGCTTACATGTAAATGATAAATACTTTCTTCCACATGCGATAAGAAAACAATTAAATGTTATTTTGATGAGCTAAATCTGTTTTTTATGCTAATTTTAGAAAAAAAACTGCCATTTTTCTTTCAAGATTATCAAAACCCTGTTACGTAGTAATCTTTTGGCATAAATTGAGGTTTATGAGTTAAACTTATATTATTATTCTTACAAACCCTATTTGGGGATTGAAATTATTTTCAATTAAACAAAAAAACTTTTTCTTTTAAAAAGTGTTGACAATACCTGGCCTTATCGGGAATTGACAGTTTTGCATTTCAGTAAATGACATCGTATAATGACAGTTACGAGGGGAGAGAGCATTTTTGATTTCAATTCGTCTAATATGAGTCATTAGACTTGAGAGAATAGGAAACTTGATTAGGGTATAGAATTCAAAGAAAGAATTCTTGTTGTGATAAATGTCCTTTTTATACAAAAGTTTGTATTATTAAAGCCAATGGTGAAATAAAGTTTAAGTTTTAAATTTTCTTCCAAAGAGCAAAACTATTCTGAGCATGAAAAGAGAAAAGTGATATATATCATAATTTTTCCAGGCTAAATATATACAAACATCAGCGCATGAATAGTGATTCTTATCGGTTTTTAAGAGATATAGGTTATAGTAACTAGAAAGGAGAAGGAGTATTTGAGTAGAATACGATTAGTTTCTCTCTCCTTACTATGAGGAAAAGGAATGATTTATCTTGAGTTTCTCTTTTCGTAATATTTATGAGTGGAAATGTAATGCTATCATTCTTCCTGGTAAGGTCACATATGAAAAGCCATTTGCATTCATATATAAATACACCGCAACAAGGAATTGTCTTGATAAATAATTCACAAAATATTTCTTGCGACTAGTTTAAACCGTGCAATGATTCAGAGGATAGAAATCTGTTTAGATCGTCATTTAGCATCAAGTGTTTCTAGGTTCACTTTGACTACAAAATAGTGTTTTATCATCAGAATTGCATAACTGGAGAATGTGGTTGCATATTCACTGAAGTCAACCCAATTTAAAAATTAACAGTATACATAAAAACTTAATTTTTGGGATTTGTTTAAAGAACCTCCTTCATAGTTTAAAGAAGAGGAATCCATTTCTTTCTTCCTTAGATTTTTGGTGCTCTTAAAAGAATCGATCGATGAGTAATCAATCAGAAGCTATGAAAGTTTCAAGTGTATTTTTCGTGGTCTAAGTGTTAAACTTAGTCATTATATATATTATGACTGAACAAAGGGAATAAAGAGTGTTAAGGTCTAGAGTCTAGAAAAATGAGACGACAAAAAAATGCAGATTTTATAAGAGATTTTTTGAATATTATGAGGTTTTTTTACGTTACAATCAATGAAAGGCTGACTCAATCTGACATGTTAAATTACTAAGACCAGAGGAATGTGGGCCGATCTCAAATTTAAAAAATTACACGAGAATATTGAAAAATAGCGAAAGAATCTGTCTCAAACCAAGCACACTTTGACTGGTCGATAGGATGCGAGAATGCAATTTTTGTTGAGGTCATTCTTCTCAATTCTTAATCCATATATTTTTCTAAGGATAGTTTTAGAAACTGAAATTCTTGTCGACCCTTCTAAAGCAGGTCCCCAAACTACCTACTTGAAAGTAGTTTTACATAAAATTTAAATTTGATATTCCTCGCTGCTTTAAGAATTAAATTCGCATTTTAAAAGATTCTCTCTATATGCTTTTGTTGGAATTTCTACTTATAAGTAGAGCAATGTTGGGACCTGCTCGAAAAAATTTTATTCCACTCTCTATAGTTAGAATATCAGAAAATATCTTAAAACAGAGTAATTATTTAAAATAATTTTTATTCTCTCAGCCTAGAGGTCAATGATTCATTCATTTCATTTTTTCACCTCACTATAATTTGAGGTTTCTTAAGGTATCATTTTGAAGAAAATTAAACAAGATTCATTATCAGATTTCTCTTGATTTTCGAAAACAATAATCATGAGTGAAGTCATGTTATCTAGTCAGGCACAAAAACCACTAAAGAGACATGTAAAGTAAAGAATAGTCAAAATTGGTTCCAAAGTTTTCTACTGGCGACCATAATGTTTAAAACGCTCCCAAATCGACCAGAAACCCAGTAGTTATTAACCAGGGTATCCGGAGGCTTATTGAAGAAGATCCTAGGATAACTAATCCAGAATTAGCCGAGACTATCAGATGTTCGAATAGTACGTCATTTACCCATATAAAATCGTTGGGATACGTCAACAGAATCGAATAATGGGTCCCACAAGAATTGACCGATACACAAAAAGTGAAGAGTCATCTCTAAAGACACAGAGAATTCTATTTCTCGATAGGATTATGAATTGTGATGAAAAGAATGTAGCTGGAGAAAATAAGAATTCTTAAAAAGGGCTTATTTGATACGATAATAAAATACGAATAAAATTTCGCGGCACTAGCTCATTTCTAATTGTAGTTGAAGCCTAAACATTTACTTCACGTGTAAAAATCCAAGCTGCGGAGCGCGATAAAGGCATTTTATGACATTCATAAAGCAAAAAGTGAAAAAATTTGTGAACAAATTAGCAATAAAATAAAAAATTGGCAATTTTTTAACAAATCCATGTCGATATTAATTACAAATTCTGTACGAGTAAAAAATAAAAATAACCATTTAGTTATAGTATTCTAGTGGGCTGGTTTCCAACAAAATTAAAAAATAGTTTTATTATTCAAAATATTAGTATTGGTTAGATCTAACTCAATCCGTGGAAAAACACGAATTAAAATTTATAAATTTAGAAGCAGTCGAGTTTTGAATCAAAAGAATCCAGTTGTTAGATGTATTAGTTGTTAGATTTGAGCTAAAAGTTTCTCTTATTTCAAATATTTTGCGCCAAATACAAATCTTTGTGAATTAGCAACTCAGACTTGATTAACATAACAGAATGACGAAATAAAGAATATTATTTTAAACAAGACTCACATAAACATTGCTTCATCCTCCCATTTCAATTGACTTGTACTCCTTGAATAAATTATTATATTAAAATATAGAAAAGTTAATTCCCAAGACATAAATCTTGAAGGAAAAGGACACTTGATTACTGAATAATAATAGGTTATGCCACTAATAAAATTTGGAGTTTCAAGAATCGACTTGGAGAGCTACTTTGGTACTTGAAATTGTTATGAAATAGTACACCAAAAATACGCGAGCAAAGAAGATAATTTTACAGAGAGATATCATGTGAGCTGAGATAAACAAACCAAGTAGTTTCATGACACTTTTTAGCTTGAAGGATGATTTTCAAGGTTTGACAGCCCATCTGAAAATGATGGTTTTAATATCATAATAGAATTATTAAAGTGCATTTGGTTTATCATAAAACTTTTTTAATGCAAGAAGATTTTCAAGATCCTCTTCGATTCTCTACAACTAACATTTTTTCTAATTGAAAGAACAATTTTCAAAAATTAATTATTTTTACAATTCTACTCATTTTGGCTATCCATCTAAAGAAAGCGCAGGATATCCTAGTCTTACTCTCTTCAGGGTTCACATGTGAGATTATAACGGGGAAGAAGGGGTAGGAATAGTTTACATTGGTGAACTCGGAGGCCAGCAGAATCAAACCCGTGTCATACAATAATTCATATTAGGGAAAGATCCTTGAGATTGAAAGACTTAATTTCTTATCAAGTCAATGAATTTTTTTTATTCAGGCAAGAATGTTGATTTTGAGTCAGAAAAAATAGCTTTTATGGTTTGAAAAGGCTAATTCTCTCCAAAAAGAATATTTAGCATATTTTTCGTACATGCAAAGGATGATGAAATATCATCAAGGGTGTTTCATCTCTTAATTTTTAAGATAAATTATCTATGATATTGAACAATCATCTCTACAAAGTAACCAAGATGTTTTTCACACAGTATAATGTTCCACGTGGAATAATTGTTTAGTGGAGTTTTCTAGAACCAAAAGATGATATTTCATCCAAGTCTTAAGCAAATGCACTTTGCGTCACACATGATGGCCATGCAAAAAATTCTAATTTTATTTGGGGCAAAATTCACATGAGAAATCCATATTTTATTCGGATATTCAATGGCTGACATAGCCTGGCAGAATTTGCCAAAGAGTTCAATACATTATTCTCCCCCAGGCCTGTAAAACTTTTTTCAAGGACAAATAGTCTTATTAATACATTCTAGGTGTATTTTTCTACTTTTAGAACTTTTTTCTTGAGATGAGAAACGTGCAAAATCTTGCTCATAAGGTTTTTCGAAAAGTAATTACGCATTTCAAGATTGTGAATATCCCTAAGATATCCCCGTTAGGCCCTCGGATTTTCAACAGCGTTTATTCATTAAAAACTTTATTTTTATAAAACTTGTCAGATCAGCTTTTTAAGCTAAACTCGAATAAAATCGTGTTTAAATTAAATTCAAACTTCTTTCTTATTTTTTGATAAATCTTTTAAATAAAAAATATGTGATCGGTACTCGCGGGGCAAGGTTAGTGCACAGAACAACACATGTTTTTCATGAAAAAAAGATTTCAGATTTCTCTAAAAATGGGAAAATACATCTCCTTTGATAACGTGCAAGAAACCTAATTAATTAACTTCAATTACGTGCAAATGAATCTGATTTGAGACGACTCAACTTTAATCATGTATTTTACATGGACTTTTCAAGAGATCCAAGTGTTTAAATCTAGTTGAGGTATTATCATTATCACGAGTTTTCATGAAGAAAAGTTGATTTGAAATTTATTTTAATCAGAATTTGAACTAGCGAAATATTTTCTGAAAGAAAAATTTGAATAACTCGACGAATTTTACTCTAAAAGAGTCTGTGTAGAGGGTACTGAATTACATTATGTCTCTATGTACACCCTACTAGAAACCTACTCCGTTTTGCTGGGAGAGTCTACAATAGATGATTGGCATTAACTTGGCCACTGTGCATTGTGATACAAGAATATGGTCTATAAATCATTTGTGGGAATAAAGGGGGGGTGAAAGTTAAGTGAGTATATTTGCAAATCTTCAATAGTTTTAGCGAGTCTAGCTTTATTTTGAGGATTTTGCAAAGAAAAACTCGAAAATACGATTAATTTCTAATGAATAAAGACTTGGAAATAAAAAAAATAATTTTGATGATTTATTACATTTTTAATCAAATTTCAACACCACAAAGACCATTGTAGTGAGTCATTTCACGTGATGAGAATATTTTTATCAGTAATAAAGCTTTCTAACAGGCTTTAGAATCTTTAATAAATCGCCTATCTAGCCTGACAATGAGACTATCAATGAGAAATCAACTATACAAGCCTTTGTTTTTCCTTACGCTAAATATATATTAGTTTATGCTTGAGTACGGTATTGAAATTAGGCAAAATAAGGCATTTGTAACTTTTTTAGACTTGTTCCTAGAACTTTTTTTCTTGGCTTTAATTGCCATTCACTGAATAGTTTTCAAAGTTTAGTTTGCTAGTGCATTGGCTTGCCAAGGTGCTGGTTGCGGGTTCAATTCCCACCTATGGCATACTGAAGAGTCCAAATAAGGACGAAACGAATATGTCTGGTTATTGATGAAATTCACTTTATCTAAATTTGCTTTCTAAATAGTCTTATTTCAAACTAAACTTTGACAAAAAA
>JJOG01005848.1:0-11620 GCA_000715275.1 Gyrodactylus salaris
CAGCTTGCAGTCCAGATTTGAACCCAATTGAGAATTTATGGGGCATTTTAAGTGAAAGGGTGTACAAGAATAATCGCCAATTCGAAAATATTCAGGCCCTAGATGAATGTGTCCAGACCGAGTGGCAAAATATAGTTGAGAAAATTATTTTGACTTTGATTCATTCTATGGGTGATAGAGTGTTAGAGGTACTACGAAAAAACGGCTGGAAGAAAATTAAAAAAAAAACCTTTATGATTATAATTGAGAAATGTCTAAGGAACAAGGTTCATATAAGTTTGGAAGCCATTTTGCAAGTTTGGCTCGAAAACACACAAAAGTTTGAATGGTGCGTTATTTTTTTGACCAGTTTATAACTAATGGATTGATTGGATGTTATTATAAATCACCTGTCCTGATCTACTACTTAGAAGTAGGTAAAATTCCTACTTGAGAAATAAATAAAATGGTTTCACACTTCAACGTATTGTAAGACAGCACAGATTATTTGATATGACTCATTCACTTGATGAAAATACACAAAGTATTCTGAAATTACTTAAATAAGTCATTTTAATATATGCAACAGAGGTGAAATATGCAAAAATATGCAGGTGCTAATTTTTTCCTGAGCCCTTGAAAAATTTAATTTCATTTATTCTTAATCAACTCGACGACCAATAATTAGTATGTTCGAAAAATATGCATTGGGTAGCCCTAGTGATAACACTAATAAAGCAATTGATAAAGGATTTTGTAGCGTTTTACAATGTAGGTGAACATGGTCCTACTGAAGAGACCTGATAGGTCGAATCATGTCTAGGGATAGTTCTTGCCATATTTCAAGTCATCAAATAAAAACCTATAAAACACTACAAAATCGTCGATCAAGTTAAAAAAAGTAGACCATTTTGAAAAAAGATGGCCTTGTTAGCTTACCCGACACTTTTCTCTGCTGACATTGACGTATTTGTTAAAAGTGTGCATGAATACTTTATGCTTCCGAGTTATCTGCAGTATGCTTTCCCAATTATCGGTAGCTGAAATTTGTTAGATTGAATCAATATTTAATCTTTGATAATAATCTCCTTCTAGCCATAATGAGAGGCATCGGCACAAGACCTACCTGAGGAGAGGAATAGATTGTCGATAGCCTCGCTCCACCTCTCGAGATGGATATCAACCTTGGCCATTTGCTGATACTTGAGGGAGGCATCTGGGCCCTTGTCGGGATCCCCTTCTGGGCAAATGGAAAGGATGTCCTTCAATATCGGGATGTATTCCTTCGGGTCCATTTGCGTGATACGGGCGATGCTTGTGGCGAGCTTAATGTCGTAGATTTTGAGGGCAATACGAAAGAGTTCGTCCACGTTGACGTAGTACTGGAGATGCTTTAGACCCAGAGTGTAGATGGCCTCGTTTTCTTGATATTCGGAGAGGAGGAGAAGGGCTTGGTCGATTCTGTGCGGCAGGAGTTTTGCGTAACACGAGAGAGTAGGTGTTATGTATCTGAAAGTATATTTGGTTATATTTGAGTACGGGTATAAAAATAACAGCTAGCAAATGGTTTTTAGAAACTTATGTGTAAATAGCTTCAAAATGATATTTGTTGCAGATAGCTTAAAACCCTTGAAGTCGGGTATTTCAGACCAGGCAGGTCATATAAAACTTCAGTGCCATCAGGTGTGCGATTTCATGGGATTTGAAAATATCACTTGGGAAATGTGCAAGCTTTAGAAATCTCTAACTAAAGCTTAGGATTGAGGCATGAAAGAGTAATAAATCGATGGCAGTGTGGAAATTCGAAAAGGTTTCAAAAAAAAACAAGAATTACTTTGATTCTCCCTTGGCCTGACAGAGACCCTCCAGGTGACCAAGGACCATTTCGATGACAGTGTTGACCTTGTTTTTGCCTGTAGCCGCCTCGGGTTTTGAAATTTTTATAGAGTCTCTGAAGAACTGAGCATAATCTGATGTCGTCATGTCGAGATTACTATAAATTCAAAAAAAAATAAATTTAAATCTTGAGCTCAATCATGTCATCTATTCTAGACCAAGTTGAAATTCGATTCAATGAGATTAAAGGGAGATAATTTAAGTATTTCATTTTTATTTTAAAAACTGCCAATTTAGGATAGGGGGTAAGAAAAACTAACCTCAGACCATTTATGAAGAGATTGAGCAAATCATGTGAATTTTCAATGAATTGCCCAATAATTTCTTTCGAGTTGAGCTTGAATAACGTGGGCGATATGTCGTAAAGAAGGTTGAGATCGATTCGATTCTTCCTCATCAGCTGGCCAGCATTCAAATAGTCCTTTCTTGAAAGAAAAGCATGAGTGAATTTTGTGATACGTTTGCAACTGAAGAAACTTGTTAATTTTCATTTAAAATAAACTAATTATCGATCTTACTGACAAAATAGAGATTATTTGATCTAAAAATAGAAGATTCAACATCAATGATTATGATTTTGAAGTGGTCATACTTAGAGCATTTTAAACCTACTTAATAGTAGACGAACCTTTTCATTTTAGATGATATTTCTTTCTACTGTTCATAAATTCGCAGTAAAATTATTGAAAACCTCATCTATTACATTTAATGATTGTTAATTTTGTGTTCGATTCTTGAAGGTTTGGCACGACATTTTTTCTCTTGGTTTTTTCATGCAAACAATTTACAAATGTTATTTTTGCTGCATGTACAGATTTTTTAATATAGCCTATTAAATCTTAGAAATTTGAAGCAGTGATACAATTTTAACAAACTTGTTTAAAACTAGGTTGATAATCTTCTTTAGCATCAAAGACTTGGGATGAATTTTCTCCAGATTGCCTCTGGGCATTTGAAGTATCACGTAATCATCACAACAGCTAATCATGATAGAATTCCCTTCAATCGGATATACAGAAGACATGACTGGCTTCATCTTATAGCCACCTTGTTCACTATCCACCTCGATAACTTGTTGTACATCTGTGAGGGAGTAGGGATTTTTCATTGGTTGATAAATAAATTCATTGAAAACACTTTTACTCACAATTCGTGACAAGCTTTGCATTCGACTTTTGCCCCTCCTGCTCCAACAGTGCTTCCTTGGGAATGAAGAACATTTTATTGATCAAGGTGAGTGCTAGAAATTCCTCTAGAATCAGATATGAAGTGACGTTACTGAGAAGGACGCTGGCTACATTTTCAACACCAAGGTCCCCATCAAGAGGTAGAATGTATAGGCAAGACAAGCTCCTTGAATGCAGCAATAGAACATGGTTGGACAATTGGGGATTAATAGCCCTTTTAACATTCAAGAGGTCCATACTTTCACAAGAGTGCTCAACAGTGCCCAGCAGCTCTTCTCCGCCGATTTCCCCGTTGATATTCTTGACGAGATAGAGTCGCTTGTTGCCAGTCTGAACGATTACATCGATAGTGTTCAGTTTGACTAATTTAATTGAAATAATCTTGTCGTCGTCAACGGTCCAGAGGGACGTGGAAATGGCGGTAATAGTTCCATTGTTAATCTCCAATCTCCCAATACTGCTCCCATTGTTTGTTGAGAAAATAACACAATTCTCGTTAATCATTAGCATATTGAACATGTTGAAAGGGTCGATATTTTGGCCTGTTCCATTCTCCAACTTGCAGGATGACTCTAGTTTCAAGGTGTTTCTCTTATTACCCACGCGCATTTCGTACTTGACCAAGTCGCTGGCATGGCTAGAATCCGTTGAAGATAAGATGAATTTAATAATGGAGCCATCAACGAGTAGAGCGATGACGACTATTCTGGCCTCAGGTAGGCCGAGATGAGCATAATCTATGATTGAGGGGGTAGTGCTGAAGGTGAGCATGGCTGAGCATAGAGGGGGTGGAATGATGGCGTGGCGGAAGTCGCTAATTTTCATTTGATTATTCATTACCGACAGGAAGACATCCCCAGTAGATGAGAGTGGAATTTTCTGCAGGGCTTTATCGTTAAAGGAGAATCGTATTCGCTCAGAGTTTCCAGCGATTAACATGAGATTTCCACTGTTGGTCTCCCAGAACATTTGGTATTCACCTTTAGGGAGGGGCATGTGGCGCTTTTGGGACCAGATGAAATTGACAAAATTGTAGATTCTCACTAGGCAAATATTAAATAATTAATTTAAACTCAAAATTTACTGCTCTAATAACCCCCGAATAATCGTCTTTTAATTCATATTCTCTGTATGAGAGTTACTGGTGCACATTAGAATTGCCCGGGTTAGTTTTTTCTTTGGATGCCGCATGATGGAACATGATTCTACATCTGTATACAAATTTCAATTCTTCTCAAGAAATTTTGGTAATCGAAATCATTCAATGAATTTAAATACGTTTAAAATTGTAGAATTAATACTATCAAAATTCATTCATAGTTTTCGAAAGAACAATCTAAAAAATAGTGGATTTAATCATGTTCCTTCACTCAATGTCTTGGGGAAAAAGCTTACAAACGCGGAACTAAATCTGTTTTTCTTCTCTTGATTAGGGTAAAGTATAATATTTTTAGAGCCATTCTAACTTGATGCAATTGAAAATAATAAAGTTACTCATAAGTAGCAACATGTTTGTCTCAATTTAATTTTTCGCACTTGAATATTCAAGACTAGAGTGAGCGCATATGTGGAAAGAACTTACAGATTGGTGGAGATTCCTGTCCAGCGTCACGAGTGGGAAGAAATAGGAAGGCAATTAAGGAGCCAGTTTTATTAGACAGAACCTGTTTAACGTAATAGAACTGCATTGCATCATCAGTGTTATCGAGAAGGTTGTAGCACTTGTGACGTTGCCCGTTCACCTCGAAGAAGACCACGTCAAGCTTCTGACTGGGCCCTCTCCTCGTTGTGCCATAGTAGAGGTATTTTGGCCTAGAGAAGAAGACGTTGGAGATGACAAAATAGTTTGAAATCTTTTCAAAGTAATACAAATGTATTGAGATTCATACATCAAAACACCTGATGCACATAATCTGAATATTTTAGGTCAGAATTTGATCATTTTTGCCAAATAAATAAAGATTTTCAACATGAATCAATCAGCCATTTGAGGATTTAAGGGGAACAATGATAATTATCATAACTAAAGATATCTCTGTAAGATGGTTATATTCGCAACTTATTTCCCTCTGAGTAATTTAGCGTGGTGTAGAGAAATTCTTGTGAAATTATTTTGAAGGCAGAAAAATGGGTCTTGAAGGGTTAAAAAGTCAGAGAAATCTGCAACATTATACTTGCAATATATACTCATTCTCTTATTGCCAATAACGATTGCCTATTGTACCCTACTAATTTGCAAAATTAAATTCTACTTGGGTTTAGAATCTAAACACAAAAAATTCATCCAAGCTTGCTTTTTTGTTGATTGAAGCCAGTCTAACGATGAAATAATCTCTTATATTCGAATAATGAATAAACATGAAAATTTTGATTAACCCGGGTACACCCAGGTATACAAACACTGAAAATTTTGTAATTTTTACTTCAGAATAATGAGTGAAGTAAATTCGAGAACAAGATTTTTTTTGAAATTTTCCTTCTATTCAAAAAAAATGTTCAACTTCTTCTCGTAGAACAGTGCATTATTTTGAAATATTTTCAACTTCGTAGTAATCTAAGGATGACCAATGGTCATTCACCATCTTTAAAATCAAAAAAAAATGGGGCAATTCGAATGTATGATGTCAAAGTTACATCGGTTTTAAGATTTTGGAAAATTAATATTTGGATGATTACAATTACATTTTTGTTGATAGCAAAACTTTGAATATTAGAGATAATTGAGAGAAGATAATTACACCAATCAAAAGCTCATTCCTTTGTCTATAAAATGTGATAAATTTTGAGTTTTATGGATGCGTTTTTCTAGTAGTATTTTCAACTTTTTCTTAACGGGACGGGTTTAAATGTTTTTATGAAGAACAACATATTATCTATTAGATTATAACCTTGAATGACTATTCTTGATTTTTTTTCATTATTTTTATTTATGGACAAAAAACTAACCCGAGAGGTTAGAGATGAATTTTAGCCTAAACTAATAATTAGAAGATTTATTCGGCCACTTATCCGAGGTTGAAAGCATCTTAAAGAGTTATCCGACTAAACTCACAGATAGCACAAATTAGATTGAATTCCATGAGTTTCCTCGTTAATTGAGAATAACTCGAGTTTATCATTAAACGTCTTGATAATACGATAGCCAGATGGTTCAATGAAGGATACGCTAAAGTATTTATCATCAATCCTCCAGGAAATGTGAATATCCTGTGCATCTTCACGACTCGGAGGTGAGTTTTGCTCAGAATCGGCAAAGGCGGCCGCTTTACCCAAAGACCCGTGGAATTGCGTTTCCTTCTTGCCTTGAGAAGATGTATTTAAGGTTGAGGTATTTTTCGCAAATGATTTATAGACAATTTGCAAATATGAAAATATATAAATCTTAAAATACTATTCCACTCACCCCATCCAACGTTGACAGACATGTTGATGCATTCATTGTCGCTTATCAGGTCTGTAATTTCGACAATTTCAATCTCTTGAGTGACAAGAGCAAGTTTCATATCATCAAAAAGAACGCAGCCGAAAGATCCTTCGTGGTTAAAAGACATTCTAGCGACATTTCCATCAAGATCAGCGTCATAAACAACCTTTTTGGCTCCCAAATCGAAGATATAAACCTGTGACTTGTGACCAATGTATAGGCAATTCAATTCTGAGACATGATGATATGTTAAAGAAGAGTCTGGTGATGAAGGGAAGCATTTGTAGCTTTTATTGTCAGGAAGGTTGATGTAAAAAAAGTCATTTACTATAGTCAAGTATGCAGATATTTCGTAAATATCTAGAATGGTGTCTTTATTTTTAGTTAATGGGCTTCGTTCAATGAAGTTTAAGGAAATATCCTGCATTTTAACGATTATTTTATCGTGCAATATCTAGTTGAAAATTAGAACGATTTAAACAAAATTATTATGCAAAATTTCAAGTTTTAATTTAAAACTGTTTTATTGAATAAATAAAAATTTAAATATTAAATTTTAAAACATGTCAAAAATTTTGTTGTTGTTCGTAGTTTTTTATTTAAGTAAAATTCATTGAAATTGGTTACATAATAAAGGCAAATCTGGGTTTATATGATATGAAAGTAATCTGCAAATATTTTTAATCTTGAATTCATTTAAGGGAATGTTCAAATTGAGCTGAAATAAATGCATTTGGTGTTTTATTTTAAAACATGTCAAAAAATAGAAAGACATAAAGTATGAGTGGCCAATCAATTTTTATTTTTAAAAGAAAGCTTTTATATTTCTAGACTGGAAAATTACAGATTTTTATACAGAATTAAAAAAAATTGTTACCTGAGTGAAAAATCTAGAGGTTTTTATATTCAATCAAATGTGTTGATTGCATATAAATGTCTACCCCTCTTTTAAATTTCTTCTTGTCAAAGGACTTATTTGACACAATAAACAAAATTCAAGAGAAGAACAGATTTTAAATAACTAAACCTTCTTTAAGTTTCCATAAAAATTTAATTCTTAATTAATTTCAAGTCTGAAATATTTCATGTTATTAAAATCGCTGCGTAATGCGATAACTTATCGCCGATAAGGTCGGCTGGTAGTAATAATAAATTAAATTTGATAACAACCATTTTTAATTTTTATTTTGTAAAAGCTACTCAAAAGTAGTCACAACAAGTAAAAATAAAAAAATCGATGGTCTTATGTCTACTAGACATTGTCTAGTACATTATTAAGTCTTCAATAGTGTATCCTCTTTATGAGTCGTCCAAATTCATCGAATTCCTCTTTGAAGCCAGGCCTTTGGAATTCATTTCCCTTTTCTTTCACCAACAAGATCAAATTCGAGCACAAATAATTAATTCGAATTACATTCTCATGGGAGAATATCAGGAAGAAACCCGTCTCCTGAATCGCCTTCGAATCTTTAATTTCAATTATCAAAATATTCTGTAAATCTTCAAAAATGAAAATATCCCGAACCTCAGAATAATCAAAATGTTCCCTTCGTATGGCTCTTTTGAGGAGACCTGAGCCATTGATTTCAATCTTTTTATCTAGCTTCAAAGAGCTATTTTCCGGGACAAACTTGAGATAAACTTTTTCCTTGAGTTCACGAAACAACTTGATTCTTTCCGTCTTTGAGTTTTCATAGAGACGCTGGATGTAGAGAAAGTCAAGGTTTATCAGACCCTCATTCAGTAATTCCATATTTAGTTCTTCTCAAAATTGCATTTAATGTGAAGCCCTTGTAAGAAAAGAATTCCATCTTGTAGCAATAATTACATTCTCATTATTTAGTATGTAATCTCGATGAGCTAATAATAGCAAGCCTTTGCCATTCTACCAATAAATGATGATTATGTAATACTTTTGACAGAATATTCTTTTCTCTTATCATCAACTCATCTTTTAGAAAAGGATAGATGTCGAGAAGGCGTTCAGTAGTTGAATCTACAAATGAAGTATTTTGTGAACTCTATAGTCTACAAAAGTTGCAAAGGGACGCAGATTTCTCCATAGAACAACCCTATTCCTACCTCAAGGGTAGATCAAAGACGAAGAACTCTTTGGATGGACAGACTCTCAAGTTCAAAAGCGACGCAATCAGCTTCAAGAGTGAAATTATCAAAAACATCTTTAATTCCTACGACATTCCCTATACAAATGTTAACAAATACATGATTTACGATGAATATCCTACAATAACGGTAGTATTCTTACAAATTGGCGATAAGAAATATTACGGCTTCTTTGACTGCAAGACTGAGAGTCAAAGCCAAAAGTGTTGTGATCTTTTAAAGAATAAACTAAAGTATGAAATGGCAGAGAATGATCCCCAGACGAATTCGAGAATCTCAAAGGCAAAGCGAAGAGCTTCGATAATGTCAGAAAGTGAAGCAGAAGTTAGACCGTCATCGACCCTAAAGTCGATTCTAAAGATGAGCTCGTCCCCGGAACCGCCAGAGACCATAGTTATTTCAAGAAGCTTGTTGGACAGCAATAACAATCAGATTAGTAAACTACGACCAGAATCAAAGATTTACAACACATCCGAGAGGACACACACTGAGCCGGACCGGACGCCTCTATTTGTTGAAGAATTTGATGAGTCAGGCCTAAAAAGGATTTACTACTATTCAAGCAAGTTCATCAAGGAGAAACCGGAAGTAATTGAACAAATCGCCAAGGCCCAAGAAACTCCCTTTAGGTTCCACGACGATTACCAGCCCACACAACCTTCGTTCGGCCGAAATTTTTACATGAGAAATTCCCTCGAACCCCACATGCCAGAGAGCAGCCCAAAGCCTAAATTGAGCATTAATTCCATGTATGGCATGCAGAATCCGATCAGTTTTCGGGAGCAAAAGACCTTTTCATATGGGGACGTTAATGATTTTCATCCTATTCGGGATGAACCATTCAATTACAACTTGAGTAGGCCTCCGTCGATGAGGTTGGGGGAGTCCTCAAGACTTGATAGCGTACGAGAGAGTCTAAGAGGGGTTTCACGCAATAGTTCCTTCAAGGAGTTCACGAGCTTGGGTAAAGGGAAAAATCCATATTTTTATCATAGAAATTTACTTTAAAAGACTCTCTTGTTTTATAGTTTAAAAGAATCTCTTCTCCTACCTTTTTTCAAAATTTTGATAGAAATTTCATGCTTTCTAATCCGAGAAATAAAGTATTTTGATGAATTCGAGTATTCTTTTCTGAGATTTTACTAAATTTAAAATTGAATGAATTTTTATGAAAAAAAGGTTTAGAGGAATCAATTAAGTAAAATTGAATTTTAGATTGATTTTTAAAATCAATAATTTTGAATTTTAGATTGAAACGATCTGAGGCTGATTATAAATTCTGTAGAGATTGAAATTGTTGAAATTACTGACCTGATTAGCGACAATGAATGTAACATTGTTACATTGTAACAACATGTCTGTCAAGGTTGGATGGGGTGAGCGGAACAGCATTTTAAGGTTTTTATATTCGCAATTATCCATAAATAATTTGTGAAAAATACCTCCACCTTACAGTTGAAGAGACCAAGCGTTTATTTTTCTCTACTAAAGAATTTTTAGGTTGTATTTAACCCTTTAAGCTCAGGTGTTGCTCCTGAGCAAGAAACAACACATAATTATTCTATTTTATTGACTGTATTCTATTGAAAGAGGCAAAAGACCTCATTTTTCTTCAAAAAACCGTGAATAATACCGAAAAGTTCTTAAAATTTTTAGTTAACTATGAAAAATAGGAATTATCATTGAATTGTAGAGTCGGGTTTTGAAGGGTTAATCATCCAAAAAATCAATTTGGTCTCTAATGTGGAAATATTTTTTGAGAGACTTTTAGTCAGATATTTTGGATTAATCGATATTGGCTGTTCGGTGGTTTTAATGATAAGAGCATGTCTAGGAATCTCACATAAACCATCGATAACTTTTGTAATCTTTTTTTTACTCTTTATTTCTATATGTTTTTATACTTGCTTCAATTGAAGTTTCATACGTACGCACATTCAAATATTTCCCCTTCGAATTGCATGAATAATAATTCAATTTTGACAAATTAAAAATAATTTCTTTCCACTCAAAAAAAATATTGAATCACTAGCTTAACGCGCTTAGTAGAGATTTTCTTTGCTAGGAGTTCGTGAAATAGCACTATGAACTCATCAAGACAATATTTGATAAATAATAACGGTTTAATCTCATAACTTGTCAGAGAAAGATTTTCTGCTTCCTTTATCCAATATTTTTCTACTTTTCGACTCGTTCCAATGACTAATATCATTTATCAAAGATCTCTAAGATAGGTCTTTCTCTTTTGATTTTTTTCGTATCAGATAAGCCCTTTTATAAAAAGAAATACCAAAGACCTTAAGAGAGGTAGACATGAAATAGAGCCCCCTACTTGAGACCGTAAAGAAAGTTAATTGGATCATCTAATCAAAAAAAATTGATTTTTGTTTTCACAAGATATTTTTCATTTGCATATAGAATCTTCATAAAAGTATACACGTTGTAAATTATTTTCTATTGAAATATCCTAAATGGAAAAAGAAACAGAATCTTCTGTTAAATTTAACTCAGCGACTATCTTTCGAATAAACCATATCAAAGCACTATTGAAATACAGTGTTACATACTTTAATTTATGATAATACAGTAAATGTCATTTAGTAAATGACAAGTAAATTATTTGAACCTAGCTAAGCTGTACTGATAAAAACAAACTCATTCAGCAACAATTTTAAAAATCCCTTAACCCTGCTCTGTCTCATTTTAATTTTCCGGCTATCACTGCTGATGACATAGTAGACTCCCTACTAAACATCAAGAACAAGACCAAAAAAGACGCCGACTTCCTGTCTCCAGGTGCTCTCCTCTGTTTGGACTTTAACTTTCATTCTAACCTGGCCACCTACATTAACCAATGCCTTGCAACATGTTTCATCCCGCCCGAATGGCTCTTGATCAAGTTACTCCCCATTGCCAAAATCAAAAATCCTATTAATACTGACGATTTCAGGCCTATATCTATCCTACCAACATTCCTTGGCATCATAGATTCGATTCTACATAAACATAT
>JJOG01005849.1:0-12854 GCA_000715275.1 Gyrodactylus salaris
CATAAAGCTAATGTAAACTTAATCTAAATTAAATTGCCTTTAAAATGATACCCCCATGAAATTTCACATTACATTTTTTCAAACATTGTTTGATAAATCCATCGAATAACTAGATAAAAGAGAAATCTCACTGATGAAATTAATTAAAAATAAATTTGAAGAAACCTAATTCGTTGAAGACTTTGTATTAATTTCATATTTTTCAGACTTTCAAGTGTCATGTTGAATTGGTAACCAAATTTTTTATTTAATCTGTAGGACTCTTCCATCAATAAAATTGTAAAAATATTATTTCTGAAAAAAATTACTCTTGTAGAAAAGTTTCGACCAAAATCAAAGCTTTGAAAAGGTAAAAAAAATCAATTGGGCCTATTTAAAGCTATCGAAAGAGCATTCAGAAGTAACACAACTCTTGTATGGTTAATCTATAAGCTTCGAGCTGAATATTTAAAAGTGAGATTGAAAAAATCTGACATTTTCAAAAGGCTGTTAACAGAGACTTAGTTTTATCTGTAATTCAACTTTTGTTAAATATTCTTAGGTAAAAAATTCAATCAAGAATGTAATTATATTCAATCCTCTCATATATAATAGAATAACGAAAAAATAGAAAAGGTATTTAAAACGTCTTCTTGATTATTATTTTAAAAGCTTAATAAAACTAGCTCCAAGTACCAAAAAGTAACGAATTATTTATATGAAAATATTTAAAGGCTCTTGAAATTCTCGTAAACATGAATCATATTATCATGTTTTAGGACGAAATTTCGAAGAATCTTGTAAAAAATATTTATAACCCATATAAAATATAGTTGAATCAACATGATGTAATCAATATTTTATAATGACAACTATTCATAAGCTCCTTTTGACAAATAATAATGTAATTTCGATGTTTTTTTCATGCTTTCAAAGGATGATGTATCAATGAAAACTGTAAAAAAAATATTTTATTATAAAATTCATGATTTTAAACTTTAAAAAACAATGAAAAAATATAACATAAATTTCATTACTCTTGGAAATGATCTCAGTTGTGAATATATACACATAAGAAAAATTAATTTATTTTGATCAAGTGTTGTGTATAATACGATTGAGAGTTTAATTTTAAAAATGTATTTTTTCATTTTTACAGCTTCAAGCTAAAGAAATGAAGGTAAATGATCATTTAAAATTTATCCTTCTTCAATTGAGTTTAAATGTTAATGAAAATTTACGAATTTAAAATTATTTGTCTTTTTAAAAAGAATTATGTACAGAGAAACTACATCCACACCCTCAACTTACAATGGTCAACATGAATTTATTTTCGATAACGAGGTTTCTTTTTCTTTCAACGTTATTATTATTTAGATTGTCTACAGTTAATAGAGAATACATATTTTAGTGCCACTAAAAGACAAATTATTTAAAATTTGTAACTTTTCATTAAAATTTTAACTCAATTGAAGATCTGATGATTTATATTTTCTTCAATTATATATTATATGATTATTATTGAAAAAGGGATTTTTGATCAAATCTAATAAATGAGCAAAGTTTAAAAAATTATTCACGTTTCAAATTTTTTTTATCGACACTCCATTTTCACTTCAAGTTTTAAATTTAAACAATTAATTTAATCCTAATTGGTATAGTATTACTCCCATAATTTTATTTCAATATTTACTAGCTAAGAGACGATTATGATAAGGTTTGTTTCCAGTTGAATGTTTAATTTTTAGAAAATTCTTGAGATTGATGGAGTAAATAGAATTAATCAATATGTTTAGTTTGAACCAATGATACAAAAAGTAATATTTTATTCATAACTGTGAAAATCAGTACACGGAATTGACGAAAAACGTTAGAAAAAAAATTAAATTGACATTTTAGCTTGAGGTAGATCCAGCTCGATATTCAGATGTTTGTTTCGATATTTTTTTTCATATTACAGGGTATAAAAAATACTGTTTGTCAAATTTTCTTATAATCCATCAGCACAAGCTTATAAGCGTTCTAGTATGAATATAGTAACTTAATCATTTGACTTAAGAAAACCATTCAACATGTTAGTTCGAATCATTTTTCATTAAAATGTGATTAATTATCATCTCAAAGCAAAATTCAGTTTACATGAAATTTCGAAATATTCTTCATTAGACATAAATAAAGTTATCAAAATCTTTGCCAACTCATAAGTGATTATTATTAGCATTTCAATTTAGATTGTCTTTTCCTGGCTAGACCTATCCAATATTGATATCAATATTCAATATGACCTTCAATTTCAGTAGTGTTGAATAATATTGCCATACACATTCGATGCAATCGCATTGATATTCCTATTCTATAAAAAACCATGATCATGCGTAATCAAGGTTCATTAGAATTGTTCTTTGTGTGTGTGTGCTTCAAGAACGTGGCCTAGTTTCTTTCAACCAATCGTTTATAAGAATTATACATGTCGAAGATGTTGGCATTAAAGGTCTTCATTTCGGTCTTATGGACTCTAAATAGATACTCGATAGGGTAGCCCTACTAATAAGGCGAACAAAAACATATTTTTAATGCACAATAATATTCAGGTAAAAGTCATCTAGAATTTACTAGAAAAAATTATTTTTCTCATGTAAAGATCGGAACAAATAGGGCAGATGTTCATTTGCGCGTTAACCATATCAGCTAATGAGTTGATATGATCTTGGGTAGAGAAAAGAAAATCTAGGATGTAAATTTTTTTCTTTGAAGTGAGTTTCATAGCCGAGTCTAACTCTCTACGGGTACACATGAAGGGTTATAAGGAGGGAGGATACTGGAATCGAACCCACCCCATCCCTTCTAAGATGTTGGGGAGAAGGTCTCTGATTTTTTTGTCTCATAAACAGACAAGAGTCTAAAAATGATATTCTAAATTGAAATGCGCTCATGAGAATTTTGGGCAACTCTTATATCGGAATAGTATAGATTGAAAACCTTATCCTAGCCTATACTTGTTTGACAACTATTAAATTGTAGGATCCTGCGAATTCGAAAGTAAGCAGAGCTATAATATCATTTCGCTTAGAATGTGGACGAAGAGCTTAAGGTTAAATAATTTTAAAATAACATATTTAAAAATAGATGAAAAATGAGCTTGACATGGTACCTTATTTTTAAACCTAATTGCAGCTCATTGAAAAATATCGAGAAGTGAGATTTCTTAAGATTGATTATCTTTTCCATAGCGCTCCATACTTAAAGTTATTCCATTATATAAATCATTCCCTAGGTCAATGAGGAAAAAGCAAATGTAAATAATAATTGTTCACTATATTTAGTATAAAAAATTAATTATTCAAGTTTGAACCAATCTCAAATAATTTTCAAAGCTTAACGAGAAAAAACAAAACAAAGACGTATGATTTGTTGATTAAATAATATTATTCCAATTAGGAAATATTATTAATTGTTAGTTGGATGATCAATCATAAAAATATTAATTTTCACTAGCATAAAAAATAATTTGCAAAACGTCCCAAAACATGAAAAAAACTTTGAAGTCAAAAATCGTATACAAGAAGATACAGGTGAACACGAACGAAACTTGTTGAAAATCGTATTATTATACCTTTTTATCTCCCCAAAATAGCCAATAAGATTGTAGAAAAAAATTAACATGTGGTCTCGAGAATGTAGTTCGAGCAGTTATTAAATGTATTCAATGAATGTAGATTCCCAAATTTCTATAAAAATGACATCTATGAAATTAAAAATGTCATTTTATAATCATAGAAAGTTTATATACGGGCAAGCACTACTAACCTCCTTTGATTCACTGTTGGTGTAATTCATGAACAAACCTCAATCTCACAACACTACATAGAGTGTTGTACATACGGAGATGAAATTATCGGGTACAGAATAGAGTAGCACATTCTCAAAGCGATCCCTGTATGTTGTGGTCGAAGTTTTTTATTTGGTTATTATATAATGACCTGTCAGAGTGAATAATTTAAATTGTCTCAAGTGTAACATATTGCTTCCATATTTTTAAAAATATTTGTGAATACTTTCTTCTTTTTAACCATACGAATAGCCGGATATGCCTCTAGTACTAGTTTTTTTTAAATGTATGATGTCAGATTGATTCATTCTTTTCACTGCTTGATACATGGCAAAACACACGATTTTCAAGCAAAACTCTTATTAAATCTTTAATTTTCAAAAAAATTAGAATAAACATATTTTGAAGCTGTAGTCCCTTGGAAGATCTTGCTGGTTATCAAAAGTTGATTCATTTTAAGATGTAAAAATATTATAAATCGATAATAATCTTTGACCAAAACAATCTTAATTATTTACTTTGACCAGTCATTATATATATATTATATATATGACCAAGATAAACACTTTGACCACATACAATGTATATTATACATGTTAATTTTTCCCTTCAATCTTATTGGCTATTTTGGGGAAACAAATAGGTAAGCTTTTTTTCAACAATGTTTTCACCTGTATCTACCTGTTCTAGATTATTTTTAATTTCTAATATGCTATTAATAACGTTTTTAGGAGAAAATATTATCCATATATGTGAGTAAATTTAAGCGAGATAAAATTCCCTAAGGATGACAAAACAAGGGTGAGACTGTTTTTTCATTAATTTTCAAAAAAGACCATAGAAAATAAGGGATTAGTGAGATTATTACTTTTTGGATTTCTATAAAACTATTTAAATTAAAAAAATTGTAACAAATTTATATTTTCAGTATTATAAAAAACTTAAAGAGGTGATTACTAAATTCGATAATATCATAAATTAAAAACAATGCATAAAATTCCTTCTAGGCATGAAATTCATTTAAGAATGTCTAGCATAACATGAATCAAATCAATCTTTGTGTAGATTTCTGAATAAAGGGGTCTGCTTTTTGGAGTATAAAAAGAGGGAAGGAATGTCCCTCTCAAAATTCCCTTATTTTCCATCAGCTTTATGTATTTTTGAATTATGCCTCAGCTCATAAATTCTTTAAGAACAATATAAATTAATTCATGAAATGTTGAAAAAATCTTAAAATTTGTTATCAATAGAAGTAGCTTATACAAATTGATTACCTCAGAACATCAGAACTTTATATCAAAAATGCTGATATTCAACAAGAAGAATATTTTTACGGATGAGATTCATGTCGCGGAGAATAATAACAAAAATATCAACTTTAGCTAGAAGATAAATGTCTACCAGTGAGACCTTTTACAAAATCCCAGAAACTAATAAAAAATCAAGTTGTTAAAGAACTTAGCTTCTGTAAGCTGATAAGATCATTAACATTTTCAGATGAGAAAAAAGAGGTTGAAGGTAGAACAAATTGAACATGATTATTTTAAAGAATGATAAACTTGAGAAAGTGAGGCAATATTTTGACAATTCCTATTTAAACAGTTGCAGAAAGATATAGCCGATGTAACTCAGATTAATTCTTATTGATAGAATGAGAATTTATTAAATCTTGTAAGCTATACTGTCAGATAAATGATATAATTTTAGCTAAAAGTTAACCCAGAGTTGAATAAAGAAGTATGGAAAATAGTAATTAAATATGCTAGGAAATTGCAAAACTCGTAAGTGAAGAAATAATAATTTTTTTCAGGAAGCCCTTCTCAAGAATTTAGTAACAAAATCACAATTAACTTATATTTTAGAGAAAACAAGAAAAAGTAAAATCTCTTCTTCTTTTCATATTTAGATACTCAAATCCGATAATCAAGTATGAACATCTTCGTCTTAGTATTTTTTACAGGATGGTGAACTTAAAAAGGTGAAGATAAACATTTAAAATGTTGAGCAAAATTTAATTGAAAATCAAACGTAAAATTAACTTCAATTTTATCATTAAATTTGTTAAAATAAACTTATTTTAAAGCTTGAAGAAGAATCCCAAAATGTAATTCCGAATTGAAATATTTTCTAGATGAAAAATCAATTGAACGGAGTAAAATTTAACAAGCTTTAACATAATTTAGTCACTTACGGCAAAAATCAATGTATATCCTATTATATTAATAATTACTTCAGAAATTGAAAAAAGAGGTAAGTAGATTTCAAAATTGAATCATACATTCAAGGTGGCTGATGAAATCAAAATTGTAAAATATTTAATAATTATTCAAATTTCAAGTGTACAAAAAGGGTCGAAATAGTAGTTTAAAATTTCATTATTATTCTAGTTTCAAATTAACCCTGATAAAAACAAAGACGTAAACCTTTATTATTCAAATTCTTTCAAGATTATTCAATCACTCGTAAGTAAAATCAATAAAATGACAATCTCAAGAATGAACTGGGAGAGTGCCTGGTAAGCAAACAGCGGATAAAGTGATTTTTAAAGAAATCGCAGCAAGAAGTATTATTTCATTATTGCTTATTTGTAAGAATTTGAGTAGAAATAATCCAGTGAGTTGTAGAAAAGAAATCATAACCTCACTCATTTAACACGCACTCTTATCTATCATTATATTTTACACGATTCATTGATAGATTTAATAAAGTTATTTCTATAGGATTTTAAACTTCACGGGGAAGTGAATTTTAACTATCCTAATAATCTTATGGTTAAAGCTTGAAAATCAAGCCAAACGAGTAAGTATATTTGAAGATCAAAGTATTACATGAGAATATTCAATCTCAAACCGAAATTAAAGCCCATAATCTAGTTAAAGGAAAAGGCAATGAAAAGAGTAAGTCATGTTCGAAAATTAATTTTTCAGTCTACTGAAGATTTTATAAATGTATAAATTTTTTAAATGTAATATTTTAGGAACTATCTAAAGAAGTTTGATTTCAATATGATTACATCTTTAGATTGACCAAGAGAAGAAAAAAGTCTAGATATTTGAAAAATAGTGTATAAAAACATTTTAGTTTCAAGATATACATGAACAAGTAGAGGTTTAACAATGCATTAACATTTTTTGCAGCTTTCACATCAAGCATTGGAAAATAAGATTGTAAAATATTTATGAAAATAATTATAAAAGGGGATTGACATAGTTGTAAGGCTAAAATTTATTCTCTAATAAGAATAGAATGATAAACTTGAAAACTTGGTAATTCATTTTTGAAAAATATTTTGAAATTAGTCTGACCAGAAAAACGTGAGCAATTATTTCTAATTCACTCTTCTAGAATATTACATCTACAAATGTTGTGAGTCAAAATATTATTTATGCTTTTCAGATTATATCATTTTTCAATATGTGAAGATATTCACTTTTTAAAATTGAAGTTGATTCAAGAAAGCCTAACATTTTTCAATTTTCTCAGGATCCAAAATTACAAATTAAAGTTTGTCACATTTTTTAATGCATTTTCAAGCTAATGGAAAAATCAAAAGGAGTAAGAAATATAAAAAATGTCTAAATCCAAGTTAAACGCGAAATACAAAGAAGTATTTATATACTCAAGCAAAATAATATCAAGTGGCTCGATTCGTATAAAAAGGTAATATTAATTTCTCATCATTCCGTAGAAATGTAGTGAAAAAGTTTGATTATTATCGTATACTAATGCTATGTAGATTGAAAAAGAATTAGGAAAAGTGAGATTACTGTTTATTTTGATAACGACACAAGATGCAAGCTGAATCGAGAATGGTAATGAATTAAGAAATAAATATTTTAAAGTTTGAAAATCCGGGTATTCAAGAGGAAAAAGTAAACTTTCTCAAATGTTGTCAAATATATAATTTGAAATAGATTTGAATAAAACAGCCTCAGTGGGATTTTTGCCAAATTGCACGAATATTTTAATGCAACTTCTTTTACGTAAATTAAATAAGGAGATCGGACAGTGATATATACGGCTACCCAATGGACTAAAATGGATTTTTTTTCCTGAGCTTAAAAAAGAGAAAAAAATCGTAGGGTGTTAGGGTAAGAAATGGACTATTTGGTCTTTGCAGAAATAAAATGGAATATTCAGAATCAGCGGGATACCGGTTCATTTTGTTCATTATCTTTACATGGCAACACATGAAATAAATAGATATCGAATAGAATAAGCCTTATTCTTCGAAAATAAATAGTAAGGAAAGTTTCTTTAAGTAAACTGTTCTGTTTTCAGCTCCATCTGGATCATAACTTCTGATTGAGTCATTGGTCTGTTCCTAGTTAATAAGCCACAGTGAATTTCTTTATCTCAAATGTCGAAAATAACTAAAAGCATACTTCCGCCGCTATTGAGAGATTTTTTTGTTAATAGATCAGAGGAATTGGTCATAAATATTGAAAAATCTACAGATAATTTCAAAGATTTTTTGAACATGGATCCAATATTGATGATTATGTCGACAGTCATTTCAAAGTAGAAGGTGTGAAAAAATCTACAATATAATCTTCATCTTCTGTGACATTAATCACCTTGAATCTGCTAAAGTCAATATATGTCCTATATGTTTTGATAAGAAAATTTTTCTAAACTTATATTGTCCAACTAGATATATTGGTCTATCCTATAGCTTTCGATAACAATTTCTATCCCTGCTATAGATGCATTGAAAAAATGTTTCTACTCCTTGAATTAAGGATTAAATACATGGTGTGTCAGTGAAATTATTATACCTTCCTATAGAAAACGATAATAACCCTATTTATAATTTACTTCTGCAGCATAGAATACGGATTAGAAGTCGATTTAAATCAGCAAAATTAATAGAAGAAACCTAGTATGGATTTGTATTCTGTGTACATGTCTCAGCCAATTTGTTTAATTCCGCCATTCTATAGAATGGAAAGAATAAATACATAGAATGACTACGAGTAGAAGGGGTCAAAAAGGGTGGAGGTGTAGACGATCAGCCAATTTGTATAACTCTTGAACAAAATGACTACCCGATTAGTCATAAAACAAAATGGCTAGTCATTCTATAGAATGGCGGAATTAAACAAATTGGCTGTGACATACGTAAGAATCATACACTAAATTTTGTACACAAAATTGTACTGAAATCATGAAAGATCTCATCTGATAATGTACATTGTACAATGTACAACTAGAGTCCAGGACTCTGAGTCCTTATTTTGTCAACTCTGTGTTCCCAAACGATCAACTTTAAAAATTTGAATTTGACGCGACATTTTTTTTCTTGGAAACGCACTGAAATAAAGGCTAAAAGTTTAGAATAATATTCTCTGAACTCATTCATGTCGTAAAATTGGAGTTGATTGAAAAATCTAGGAAAGATTCTTATTTTCTCTATGAATGAACGAATTTTCTAAATCCCTGTAATTATACTACTAATAAGGGGTGCTTATAGCATGACAAGTCATTAATTACATTATAACGATTTCTATCCGTTGATGAAAAAATAATATTTAAAAAATTCCCTTGGCATCAAGAAAAATGAACATTATTAAAAAATAAGACTTTTTCATTTTACAATTTTTCCAATTAGAAAATACTTTTTTTTCTACATCGGTAGAAGAAAATCGGTGAACCTTATTGAGAAAAAATTATTATGGTTTCTAATTATTTGTCATTAAAAAAAGTAATTAGCTCTCAAAAAGTGTAGAGTACACATCAAGGTATATAAACATTCGTAACAATTTTTTTCTTGTACGATACATTTTCTTCTTTGAATCGAGTTCCATAGCCGAGTCCAACTCTGTTCGGGAACACAGAAGAGGGGTTTTAAATGGGGAGGAGGGCTTGCAACTATTTACCAAGTAGACTTGTTTCGAGGAGGGATACCAGATATCAAATTTATAGGACTTGGGTAACCACTACGCCATCCCTCCAAAATCTGACTGAGTCGATAATGGGAAACGAGCATATCAAACACCTCTCATATTCTATTTGGAAAATTGCTTGCGGAGTTTGAACTTTAGTTTCAGCTCAGTTTTTTAAACAAATCTTGATTTCTTCACGATAGGCGCTGGACCAAATCCTGTCGAGGTAATATGAACATTAGACCAGTACTTTTGGAAAAAAGTAACTCTAGGTCATACAGTTTCGGGACCTGTCAAGTATTCTGAATGCGAATTCGATAAGAAAAAGTTTCTAAGCGAACGGCATCTGCCGCCGGCCTAAGCACTACTCTTAAGTAGAAAAACTTATTTTTACTGAATTAAGTAATGAAGATCCCCTCTAGCACATGGATCTTTCCATAAGAAGTGTTTTCAATTAGTACTTTAAGCAACATTTATCTGGCAGATGACTCATCCACTCAATTTCTTTTAAATCTACTGTAATAAAGAATGGTCTAATTGTCATTTTACATTGGGGATGTGAAAGAAAGTTTAGATAAACGGCTGCTTCGATATTTGAATATTTATTTCGAATTAAAAATTATAAATGTTCATTCAAAGTGTAATAATAAAACAGGTATAAAGTGTGGTGTGTTGGGTGAAAAAAAGACTGAGGAGTTCATAATTTCTGAAAGACTCATACATTTCCCATTGTGGATCACGTGGAGAAAGAGGTGTTTACAAATACATACTTTAATTCGATATACTTTCAATTCGATAATCACTACCAGCTTGACCAACTTGTAATGAGAGTTGGCAGGATAAAAAAAATCCGATTGACATTTGAAAATAATGCGTGGAAATTAATTTAGTCATTGGATGAGGGTTTATCAATCAATATTTCATGCAATGTTGGGAAAAGAAGGTTTTCATGTCTTTTTTTGGGAAAGAATGTGTTATAGAAAAAAAATGAAAAATATAGAATCCGATGGTAATAATATCACTCAGTTTGTTCATGAGACAATTGCACGTCTGAAACTTTTAGGAGTAGTCAGGTAGTTGACGCTTCCCCAACGTTTCATCGAGTTGAACTTGATCACGGTCTCAAAGATGGGATCCTCGAGGATTCTTGAATACGCCTTAGGATGTCAAATCAAGCGTTAAATGGTATCATTTCCATAAAGATTTATAGTATTTTATATCTCTCTTAAGAAACTTGAATTGAAGAATTGTAATTTACAGTTTCGCTTCATTTATGCATTAAAGACTACCTATTTGCTACTGACGAGTATCAATTAAGACGAAGGCGATAGTATATTCAGGGCTTGAATTTTCTACAATAAAGAAATGTTGTAAATATAATATTTAGTTAAATTTTAAGCGAGTTTTTAAAGAGTTCCTGAATTAGATTCACTCTTAAACCCTCCTATGCCCAAGCATAGAAATACTTTAAATTTTGAAATTTCTTTTGTAGAAAAAATAAGTGAGGCAAATTCTAAAGGCATTTTTGTCTTCTCCTTTAAAAGATTCTCTTTTAAACCTAATATTAGTGAGGTGCGCAAGTGATGTCATTCGAAAGCCTAACATTTCCTCAATTAGTTGCTGGTAGTTTGAATTTGCTTATCACTCTTTTTGTCGGAGTTATGAGCCTTCTAGAGAGATGTAACAATAATGTGACTGTGGGCCTAGGAGGGTTAAACCTGTTTTAAACAACCTCATCAAATGCTACGAGGGGTAATAGAATTTTTGATGATAATGAATCAACAGCCTTCAAAGTATAGACAACTCAGCTTGAATAGAATTTGAAAACCTGTGTCTGAAACGCGATTTATAAATTGTTTTAACTTTTCCGAGTAAAAGAGATAAAAAGTCTTTGGTTATAGAGTGAGAGTGAGGACCCACTTCGAGTTTATAAGCCCTCTCAACCGACAACGGTATCGGTTGGGTGTGATCAGCCAAGTAGCGGACGTCAAAGTAGTATTTTGCATAAACAGACTGTGGAATGTTGATATTGAATTGGATAATCTCGAGAAATTGTCTCTCCAACTCATTAACATCGTCCACGCGGAGGTCTCGGAGGATTTGACAAAAGTCCACATTCCACACCGCCTGGTCATCCCAGACCTTGCTGGCCAGTATTATTGCACAGAGGACGATTCTCTTCCAGTTTATTGGTGTCAACTCGAGTTCAGCACACGCTAATAGCCTCTCTAGATAGACCTTGAGGAAATGGTTGATTTAATTAGAGGTTTTTACAGATTTCAAGATTATTATGATCACAGATTAAAAGCTTGGGAGATTTGCTTTCCTTAAAATAATTAGAAGGACTTTGCTTCGTTACTCGATCTAACGAGACATATCAAGAGTAGCAAAAGCTAGAATAATTCCATTTCTAAACATACTGGTTACTTGGGCACTGCTTTTTGAAATAAGATCACGAGGAATTGCTTTAGATTGCTCAAATTTATGATGAAGAACTAATTCTGAGCCTATTTCTATCTTTCGTGCGCTTTAAATCTGTCTACTATGGTCGAAACTCTGATGTGTTAAAATCCATATACAAATAATATTCAAATGGCCACCATCGATTTTCTCGCTTTTAAAGGCTACTGAATGGGAATATCGATATATTCTGTTCAGGCAAATTATTCCACTCCTGAAGATAATCAGATTGTTTGAAAACAGTCTCCGTTTGTATTTCGAAATTGTGGCTAATTTTTTACTAGATATCGCGCATCAGTCACATCTTCCTAACAAAAGGCTTTTTAATTGACAACGTTTCTTCTAAAGGATAGTGTATTTTTCATTTAGTTCCCAAATATTACACCTATCTCTCACAAAATCGTTAGATAATCGAGAAAATCCCGGTTTAAGTTTTGGCACAAGTTCAAATTAATTTGAATACGATTTTCATACACAAATTATTTTGGCCTGTTTCCAACACCTAGAATAAATATTTAATATACAGAGTTCCTCGTGAAATCATGTCTAGATTACGATTGTGCGTGATCTAAAGAGGTAAATCAAAAGCAGTGCCCTACTGGTTACTTCAAATATGACTTTATATTAGAACTCTTGATCAATAAGAGTTGCCTAATTTTTTTATTCCCCATCTGTCTTGGTTGAAAATGGATTTAGTTCCG
>JJOG01005851.1:0-13320 GCA_000715275.1 Gyrodactylus salaris
ACAGCCAATGTGTGTAAGTATGTCATTCTATAGAATGACTAGCCATTCTATAGAACCCCGTCATTGTGTTGTACATTTATACACATTGACTGAAGGTAATAAAATGCCTTCCCCTTTCACACATTGACCGGTCAGTTTGTGTAATGGTTTATCTATCCCATTCACTTTTATTTATATGCTGAGCTACAAATTATAATTTGAAATAAAGGTTTAATATTTATAAATTTTCTACATTTTTACAAGATCTATTCATATGGTGTTGCTATTACTAAGTCTCTTGCTTTTTTGCAAACGCATCTATTCAAATCGCAACCAGTTGGACAGTTTCATCTTTCAAAACCTTGACCGTTGTTTGAAGATGAGGCTGGCGAAGCTGATCGTAAACTTATTATGTCTTCTAGCACCATGTATTTTTGGATAAAAACACATATTTGGAAGAAATAATTCCATTGATTCTTATGAGTTTTTTAATGGTGCCATGTATCGTGCCGATTTTGTATAAGAAATCAAGCAAATTTCCTATGATATTTGAAATATCAGTCTTAGCCCTGTCGACAGCTGGAATTTTAACAACAATATTGCACCAGACATCAAGCTCTGACTTTCTTTTGTCTTATTCGTTCATCGCTTGGAGAACTCGATACCCACTTGAGAAAAAAGTTACTCTAAAAAACGTGTGACCAATTCTTCTAGATGAACGAATCAACAGTTAAACCATTTCACATACTGACCGGTCAATGTGTGAAAGGGGAAGGCATTTTATTACCTTCAGTCAATGTGTATAAATGTAGATCTTTTATACACAATGACTAGTCATTCTATAGAATGACATACTTATACACATTGACTGTAACATATACATTCTTTTCAGAAAAATATGCACATTAATCTTAGAAATATGCAAAAATACACTTTTTACGTGTAAAACAAGTATTTTTTCGCAAAATATGCCAATCTGGACAAATTTCTGTCTAAAATGTGCATAATTTAGAGAAAAATATGAATTTGGTAGCCCTAGTTATAATAGAATGATAATGATATTCAACGAGTTTCCAGTAATTAAAATTTAAACCCTACAAAATAGTCGATCAATTGTTTGATTTGTCTGCATATTCTTTACTCGAAATGAAGACTCTGTAACTCTGATTGATTATTGAAAGCGTAGGACCCTTCAACTTTTTATTTCTTAAGTTTTCTGTAATCTTTAGTTTTAAGTCTTGAGAGTCTACTCGTGAAATAACAGATAAACGGCAATTAAAGGAAATAGTCTATGGATCATCGTTTCGAGAAGCTACTTACTTCGCCTTTGAGATCCAATGGATCGAGGAAAATCTCTTCAAGCTGACTGAGCGGATCCCAGTTGTTGGCTAGATGGAAAAGTAAAATTGGAAATTAAATCCACCTGTTTTCCCGTCTATTGTGTATAATGTATATTATAACGACTTGTGTTTTTTAAATAATACATTTAGGGTAGAAAAGTCGATAATTATTTAATAGAATAAAAACTTATTAATTTTTCCCTGATTGCCAAGAGACATTAGTGTTTAAAACATTCGAAAAATCGAGAATCGGTATCCTCATGGATTATTTATTTTTATTTAGCACTCAAATATTAAACAAGTAAATATTTGACATCTCCTTTATCACGTCAGTACGCTTGTAATATTTGACATATTCTTTGACTCTCTTCGGGCTCACATGAGGGGTTATAATGGGGACATATTTTAGGACTTGGGAAGCATTACTTTACGCCATCCCTCCAAAGTTGGTTCAGAGTCAAACCGGACATGAAAGCAGTTTGTCGGTTGTTAAATCCTTGAGAGGCGGGCTCACGAACTTAAACTCTCGTTACGATATACATAATGAATAAAACATGTAAGCCTCATTGGTTAGAATTATTTATCATTGACACCTTCTTTTTTAGAAACAAAAATTTTGCAACATGTGTCAGACATATTTTGTGTTGAGCAAAGAGTGTACATATTCTTAAATTTATCTGATTCGAATTTTGAGTTTGATTTTTCGATTTTATCTTATTGTTCCAGTTTATAAGATCTCAAGCTTCTTCACTTGAAAAAGAATCGTCTGCATGGATTTTGTATTTTTCGTCAAATTTTCAACTAATTTCAGCTCCCATTCCAAGTTTAGACATATTTTCGTTTCCGTTCTTGCCTTGATAAGGAATGAAATCATAAAGGAGCCCACCCATTGCCAATCTCGACCAAACTAAGTATATTTATACCAAATATTCCATATAAAGGACAATTCATCTGTTTACCAATAATTAAAAAGATTACAAAAATTACATGGGACGCCCCTTTGGTCACACAAATAAAATCTAAAAAATTACCATGAAAAAAGAAGAGCAGTATCTAAGAGATTAGGGTTCAATTAGTCTATAATTAATTTCTCGTGGTAATCAGAAATATTTCGTCGTTATGAAAATTTAATTGAAAGTCATGTTTTCATGATTTTTCATGTTTTATTTATATCCACTTGAAAGGTCTGAGTTGACCTAGCAACTTCTAATTTGAAAATAAAGGCCTCTCAATCATGACCATCCACAAATGGTACTAGGCCTTTTAGTTTGGATTTTTGATGAAATAATCTTAGCAGAACGGTGGTGTGCTAGCGCAAATTTAATTAAACCCTTCAAATTTAATTAAACCCCTCAATATTCTGATACATAAGACTGCCTTATGAATTAATACTAATAAAAAATTAATGCAGAAATCGATAACTACTTGAAAAAACAGAAATCTTTCAATGTCAAAATGAAATACTCACTTTTTTTCTGATTTTCAGTCACATTTGATACCTGAAAAAGATTGAAAAAATCTTGGATTAAAAATGAATGAGGGATCATTAATGTTGAACGAAAACACACAAGAAAAATGGTAGAAAATAGTTTTTATTTTACGACAAACTTAGTCCCTAGAGACCAATGAAACTTGACCTCGATTAATTTTACTAGTCACAGAACATGTAAAGAACTAAATTACATTATGCTAAAGGTTATGTAATATGTAAAACAACTATATTAGAGTACATGAACTATTTCTGATTAATGAATAATAAATACAAATTTATAAAAAATATTTTATTTTTTTGATAAACCTCATGACCAAGTTTTATTTTCAGCCAATAGAATTGAGCCTTTTTTCTGGGATTAAGATCATTCCTCAATAATGATCAAATAAGTTCAAATCAAATCTCATGTTTCAAAAAAATGTATATCTGTTATTTGTGAATTGATAGATAATAGTATTTCTACACAATGGTTCAGAATTTTTAACCGAGCACTGAAAACATAGAATTTAATCAAAATAATAAGAAAAATTGGATTAACCTAGGGTCACACAAACTTTGATGCTTCAGGAATTTGAAGATTTGTATGCCAGATAAAAAGTTACTACATAGTTAGAAAGATCAAATCTCTATCTGTATTTATACATCAGTTCATGCGTGAAAAACCCTAGAAGCTCTATAATGTAGGGTTTAAAGAAGAATAAATGATTATTCAGCTGGCTATTAATGAAATCTGAATCAAATAATGAAGAAATAGATACAAGGTTCTATGTAACGTACATGAAACGGGTTCGTAAAGATACGATCAAAGTCATTCATGCTAGCTGAGAATTGATTTTGCTTTTGTTGATTATTCCTCATAGGTATTTGATAATTAGATTTTTGCGGTATTAGCGGCGTGAACTGTTGGAAGAGCTTATCTCCCCCAGTTGTGGCGTTCCTAGGGAAGAAGTCATCAGCTGATGGTTCTGTGTAGAGGCTTTGTGCGTCTACGGCCGGATCCGAGGGTTGATTAATTATCTGGGCGTTGTAGATGAGGTCAAAGAGATCGGATTCACTCTCATATAACGGAGCAGAGGGTTGTATTAAGTCCTCCACAGAGCGATGTCGACTTTTGATGCCGGTCAGGTTCTCTTCTGAAGGAGCTGATGGGAGGAGATCGTTCTGTGAGCCGATTTGCCCCGATGGCATGTGTAGCGGGAAGTTGGGATCTTTGAGGCCGCCAACCTTGAACTTTGTAGCGTTATTCTTGAGGTCTGAAATTAAGTAGTCTTCTTGAGGGCCTCTGGGGGCTTGTCCGGAACTGCAATATGTTGAGATGTGATCATTTGGTAGTCGCTTGAAGTCTAAAGTAATGGGTAATTAATGAGTCAGCAAATTGCAGTAAATACCGGTGCGAACCGTTTACAAAATGTCAAAAAATATAAATAATCCAAGAATTCTAATATGAGTCAGAAGACTTTTCGTGCTCAAAATTTGAGGTGAATATATTTTATAAATTAAAGTAATTAGAGTGATTAATATGGGTTTTCTTTTTCCGAGAAGGAAGAGAGAATTTTCAATATTTATTACATCTGATTTTTATCAAATTGAATTTAGAAGAAAACGTGAACATAAATATTGACATAATCTTGAGATTGATCTTTCTCAAATCTGATTGCATTTGTCAGAGAGCATTTAGCTGAGACAAGAACAAACCTATTTAATAAATAGTATTTATACATGTCATAGTGTATTTGGCAAATATGAATATTTCAAGGGCAATTATCATGAGACATAAGACTTTTTTATATTATTTTTACAGGATATAGGATATATCGGTCGTGTTTCTTATGAGAATAGAGGTTAATTATTATGTGACATAGGACACACTAATATTTATTTTTATTGAACAAAACTATTTTTATAAAACATATTATGACACATATTAAGAAATTTATTTTTAATTAAAAATCTTTTCTGCTACAGATCTTATCCTCGTGTTTTTGGTCTTCCCCTTTTTTAATTTGAATTTAATTTTCAAGTTTTTCTCCGCGCTGCAACCATATGTTCAGACCGTAGCTCAACTCGTGTGAAAACCAGAGTGATAGTTAAAAAAAGGGCAAGACCAAAAACATGAGGATAAGATCTGTAGCTGAAAAGATTTTTAATTAAAAATAAATTTCTTAATATAAAATATGTAATATTATTTTGTTATAATATTTTTTTTAAATATATTTTAGTGTGTCCTATGTCACATAATAATTAACCTCTATTCCACTATGTCTCATAATAAAATTGGAAAAAATAATTAACCAATCAGAAGTATTGAAGCGTGTTTTCAAACTTCTACCACGGGTATTAATCTCACTCACCGAGGGGATTCTTAGAGGTCTTCAACGGCCGACTCTTTCTTTGCTCTTCAATAGTTTTTTTTGAAATTTTCAGAATATTCCTTTCATCGTAGAAATCTTCTCTCTCATCTTTGCTGGTATCAGGATCCTTATTCGATTTATAGCTGGAATCTATGACGTTGAGATCAAAATAGTGACATGCTTCTTTTGAGTTGGGGCCGGCATTATCTCTCAGCTCATAGACTAGAGAAATTTAATTTGATGTTTGAAGTACTTTATTTTTCATACAGGTAAAACAACCTCCTCATTCGCTTGAAGCTCGATTTTTTAATTATTACTTGTTTCTTAAAAATCGATTGCAATCAAAAAGGCAGAAAAGTGCGCTTGCCTTTCTTTCTAAGAGCATTTCTAGGCTCTAGGATGTCGGTTTTATTGATCAGTGATTCATGTAAAAAAGGCATTTGGTAGCCCTTTTGATAAGTAACTATCGCTCTAGTAATAAATATACATTATCTACCACTAAAACTCTCAATTAAGATTCAAATTATGTTTATAAGAGCTTCTAGTTTTCATTTTCCACTGAATCGCGCAGGTTAGATCTTTCTTTAAATTAAAATACGTTTTAAATTGTAGAATGATGAATTATACAATTCATAGTCTTTTAAGGAACTATTAAAAGTAGAATAAGAAGGAACATACATTCTTTCCCATTATCATCGACAACTTCGAGAAGATGATTCGGTAACGAGCCGATCTCGCCAGTCCGCCTATTCTGACCACGCCACCAGGAGGAGCTTTTGGGTGCATCAAAGATAATCACATAATCACTCTTTTCAACGCCCAGACGATCCACTTCGTCAAAGTTTTCCTTCGCAACGCAGCCAATGGGTTTTATCTTCTCCAGACGTCTAGAGAGATAACTAAACGTCGGTCGTGCTCCTGAGTCGAGGTTCCAACAGGCCAGCATTAGTTGATACATTGACCTGGGACAGTTCAACTTGGGCCATGGCAGACGATGGCCTGCGCGGATCTTATTACATAAGGCGGTGGCATTCAACTCGGACCAGGGCTTCGCTCCAAAGGTCCATATTTCCCAGGCCACCACGGCCCAACTCCAGATGTCGCTGGCTTGACTGAAGAGGTTACTTTCTAGACTTTCAATGGCCGACCTAGAATTAAAAAGGGTGTAAATACAAGAGGAATCTCGGCCATTAATGAAAAAAATTATGACAAGGGTTGAATTATTTTAATTCTCTCTCCAAAAATGTCCAACCATAACTCACCAGGCAATAGGAATCGGCGTTGAAAGCTTTCCATTATAAACACCGTCAAACATTTCTTCAGGCATTTCATCCATATCAACACAAACCCCTTCCTCTCTATGTTCAAGTCGATTTTCCAAATATCGCGCCAGGCCAAAATCGCCAATCTTGACCAAGGGATAATTCTTCTTGTAAATGCTAAACACAAAGACATTCCTGGCTGCAAGGTCGCGGTGAATAAAGTTCTTTTCCACTAAATGGTCCATCCCGTTGGATATCTGCTGGCAAATGTCCCACAGGGAGTCTACAGTGAAGCAATTTTTACTCTGATCAACACTCAAAGAATTTGCACGCAATAATCGCAAAAGGGATCCCAACGGGGCTAATTCCGTTACAATCATCACCTGATCATTGAGCACGATGCCGAATAATCTCAAGAGGTTAGAATGTGATAACATTTGCATAGCTCGAAACTCATTCAACATGTCACTGATATATGCAAAGTTTTTGGCTTCCCTCATTTCTGCCCTCATAACCTTGACAGCTACTGGTATGATTTGTTTGAGAATGGGATTATTCCAATTCCCACGATATACGACACTTGAATGACCAGAGCCAAGCTTATCTTCCATCTCAATGTCGGAGACTTTCAAGAGGAATATTTGGTTATTCTGAGGGGGTTTGAGATCTGAGTAAAACTTTGACTCTTCTTCGATATTTTCAATTGGATGTGATGAGTTTTTGCGATTGATGAACATCTAGAAATTGATTTTATTTAGAAGCGGGTTGCAAAAAAGACGTTATTGATAAAAAGAAGAAAAAAAGAATTCAACTTTGACAAAAATCAATAATTTTTTTACAAATTATATTTTTTAAATATGCCATGGCTTTTGTATTTCGGGTCAATAATAATCACAATAATTATCAAATATTTTTAGATTTGCATAAATCCTACCTATATTTGTATTCATTGTATCGGATAAGCCTCTTATTCCCAAACTAAGGTTTAAAATTTCCCAAACTATCCCCAGATATTTTCTAGAAATGTAGAATCAAACCTCAAAAAGTGGATATTGAACTAACCTTTCGAATCAAGTTGAAACTTTTACTGCGATGGGAATTCTGGAACAAGTAGAGAGGCGCAGTAGATTTCGGAAGATCAAAGTTTACTCGATATGTCTTTAAGCCATCGATTAGACGAAATATGGAAGGATAACTTAGGCCAACCTTCCGCAAATCGTGCACATTTACAAAGTCAAAGTGAAATATTCTAGAAAATTAGTCATCTTTATGATAAATTACTCTGTAACTTGTAGCTTATATGCAAAAACACAATAAAATTTGGTGAGTTGCACAGAGGAGAGAAAGTCATATAGCCATGGACACTTGATAACGTCTTTATCAATCATTATCTACATTTATCTAAAAATATTTCAAACTAGTTACCACTTGAAACAAAAGTTCTACCAAAAATTAAATATTGTTAGAAGAATTTCTTTGCATATAACGCACAATTTAAAGCAATTATGTCAGCGGAAACGTCTTATCCCAAAAGTGAGGCTCGACAACTCAAATTAAATGGTCACGTCGGCTTCGACACTATCCCTGATCAACTCGTCAACAAGGCCATCGTCCAGGGCTTCACATTCAACATCCTATGTGTTGGTGAGACTGGCCTCGGTAAATCAACTCTCATGGAAACCCTCTTCCGCAAGAATCTCTCCTTCCAAGAGTCTAGTCAATTCACTCAAAAGGTGGAGCTAAACTCTAAATCTTTTGACATGAAGGAAGGCAACGTCAACTTGAAGCTTACGATAACTGAAACGGTAGCTTTTGGCAACAACATCAACAAAGAAGACGACCCTGAAGTTGTTCTCAACTTTATCGAGGAGCAATACGAAAAGTACCTTCAAGAGGAGTTGAAAATGAATAGAAACCTTGAGAAATTCCACGATACAAGGCCACATCTTTGTCTTTACTTTATCTCACCCACAGGTCTCTCACTGAAGTCCATCGACTTGATCGCCCTCAAGAGGTTACACAACCGTGTTAACATCTTACCGATAATCGCCAAATCGGACATGATCAACAAGGCAGAGCTGGCTGTCTTTAAACAAAGAATAATGAACGAAATTAGAGAAAACGAAATAAATATTTACAACTTTCCCTTGGACGACGCAACAGTGAAAGACACAAACGCTCTCAATAACAGCCATTTACCGTTTGCAGTCGTGGGCAGCAGTGAGGAGATGAAGGTGAACGGCAAGAGTCTCAGGGTTAGGCAATATCCCTGGGGCACTGTGCAGGTCGACAACGAGGCTCATTGTGACTTTGTGAAGTTGCGCGATATGGTCCTGAAGGTCAACATGGAGGATCTTAGAGAGAAGACGCACTTTGTGCATTACGAGGCCTACAGGCAGACGAGGCTTGTCGAGATGGGCTTCAGGGATGATGAGAATCTCAGCTTGAAGGACAAGTACGAGAGGAGGAGAGAGATTCAGAAGGCGGAGCTTTTGAGGAAAGAAGAAGAGATGAGACAAATGTTTGTTGAACGCGTCCGGGATAAGGAGCAGATTATTAACAATGATGAAAAAGAGGTTAGTTTCTTACTATGGCATTACAATATTATCAAATTTACATGAGCTAAAAGTCATGTCCAATCCAAAATAGTTCTTTCGTAGACTTTTGGTTTTCTCATCTTATAAGGGACCAACTAGAAGCATTGAATCATGTGTGTCTTTGTATAGACTGTCTCTTTCTTGTCTACCCCTTCTATGGTCTTATTACACTTTGATTTATTTGAAGCCCTCACCTTGATCAACCCTGATCAAATATCAAACAAGTCTAAATCAAGTTAAATAACGTTTTCATCATTATTACGTCCAATTTTATTTATCTCGATCTAATTTCTATGAGATTTTTTAAATTTTGTTTTCATATCTCTATCAATAAAACCTCGAGGAAAAGAGGTTCATTTTCATCTTGTGATCTTGATCACCAATCAAAAATTTGAAAGAATATTCTTGATTAGAATTTAATTCACAAAGAAGAAAAATAAACCATTTCTTTATTTCACCTTTGATCTTGTGTAAAGACTCATCATTGTACATCTAGCTCCTTCAAACATCTGTGATAACACCACTGAATCATACTGATTACTAGGATTCTCTAAGAAACCCACTTTTTATTTAATTTAGTCTTCAAGGTTTTAAAATGTATTGCCATTTTTAAGGCCGCGTGAAAAAAATCTTATCAAAATCTTGGTAGAGATGAAAGCGTTCATAACCTCAGATTCAATCTTTCTGAAATACATGCACTAGGATCCATAATGGAAAATATCTAAAAAAATTAGAAAATGGTTAGCGTTTTCAAAATAGTTATTTCGTATGATAGTTGTTTTAATGGATACCTAGAGACCAGGTGTGATGATCTAAATCCACCTCAGTGAACTACACATGTAACTAAAGTAGGAAGTATTTATTTTACATGCATCTGTGTATGTGTTACCGTATATTCAATGAATTAGGAATTAACCTTAATTCCTATTATATTTGTTTGTTAAAAGAGGCGGAGAATGTGCTACTGTTTACACAATTTAGAATAGAAATTCAAACCCCTCTAACTTTCTTATTTTAAGCCCGATTTAATTTTTTTTTCATTCCAACTTAAATTTTATAAACCAACCTTTTGATCTAAAAGGAGAAAGTTATAGAGGCTTGGAGTTTATCTAGAACATAACCCAAACAATCTACTCTCCCTCCATCTCTTTAACACATACATTCACTAATTTACACGCATTAGTGTGTAGGAACAACATTCACACTCTCAGCCCTAACTACATTCAATAGAGATAGAGGCTAAGAAATTTCTCAAGGTCAATTCGCTTAGTAAAATTTTTATTAAATCTCATTCAATGAAGTTTCATTAAATTTACTAGAAACTTACTGATTCATTTAATGTACGATAACATGTGCACCTCTCCTTTTTGTGTAGAGGTGTAAAGATGAAATTAGATTAAAGGTGTAAATTGATCATACTACTTGAAGTATAAATGTTATTCTTTCCAAAAATTATATATTTTTAAACGTGTTGCAATTCCTTTCAATTTAAACGTTTTTGGTTTAAAATTAAAATGTTTTTTATCAAAATGACAAATATATTTATATTTAAAACCCGAGAGGTGAATACTCAGAAAAATCTAATTTCTAAGAAAAAAACTTTTCAATCAGAAAACTCTATTAAGAGGATTGTTTTCCAAGCCAAAAATAGCTAATTGTTAAAAGAAAAGATAGCAAACTATTTTTTGAAGATGAAGAATTCATATCATTAAGCCAAAATAATATTTTTTCGTCAACTTTTAGTTTACCGAAAAGTATGAAAGCCTCAAGCAAAAACACATGGAGAGTAAAAGAAATCTCGAAGAGAGAAGACGTCTCTTAGAAACTGAAATTGCTGCCTTCCGTAAGAGACAACAAATAGCTGCTGAAGCCCAACATAAGCAAGCTGGTACAAGAAAGAAGAAATAATCTTTTTAATGCATTTTCTAGACTGAAATAATCGAATTTTAAGTCATTTATTATACATTTCTTTTGCTTAATATAAACTATTTAAAAAAATTATTATTTTATTAGTACAGGTAGTTACAGGTCAACATGTACGAACATTGTTGAAAATCATGTTATACCTTTTTGTCTACCCAAAATAACCAATAAGATTGTAGGAAAAAATTAACATGTGGACTCGAGAATCTATTCAATGAATGTTCCCAAATTTCTATAAAAGTGACATCTGTGAAATTGAAAAATGTCACAAGGGAAGGGCTATACTAACCTCCTTTGGTTCTGTTTTATATCAGTGGTCAAATGTCTAGTTCGGATACAAGATAAAAATAAGCCAATTTTAAATCTGGAACTCGTATAATGATTAAAATCTCGATTCATTATTAACAAGATGACTATACATCAAATTCGTCAAACATGACCGATTATTTTAAAGAGGAGTCAAATCAAATGTACATAAATATAAATCATCTTCACATCACATAATCGTCAAACCGGGCAGGTCTTCGTGCTTCTCGTGTCAATCGCGGAGAGTTTATTCCTCTTTCAATCACATCGGGAGTCTCGTCAGGGCTTGAATAAACATCCGAGGAATGGACCAGTCTATTATCGAGGAACGTATTCGAGCCCACAGCTCTCTCAATCGTTGATTTTCTCTTCTCACCAGAGCAGATTGCTCTTCTCTCAGTGGCATGAATCAAGTGTGTTCGAGGCAGGAAGTTGAATATGAGAAGTTTCGCAATACAACCCTTCGAGCTCGGCACACTGTTATGCACCATAACATACTTGATGACGTTCTCTCTCATGTGACCATTGGTGATCATAAAGGACTTGAAATCACCTACAAAGACCTCGGTAAGTCCGTAAAGTGCATGATGACCTGGTGGATTGTTTTGGCATTGTATCGAGGTCTGCCTCAGAAACTCTCTGAAGTGTTCGGCAGTTTAATTCGTCCCATTGTCTGCTACCAACAACACCGGGATGCCCATTGTGTATTTGAATATGATTTGAAACACACTTTTTACTGCCTTGGTCGATTGACTCGTTAGTGGTTGAACATCAACCCAATTTGAATATGCATCAACAAAGACCAGATACAACTTTGAATCCAGATGAGCTAGGTCAACGTGAACACGCTCAAAGGGGAAGACCGCATATTCTCTGTTCTTTAAGTACGCTGCTGACCTCTTCCTCACATTATTTTGACAATCATAACACGAGACGATGAATCTTGCAATTTTCTGGTCCACCTTGGGCCACCATAAGTACATTCTCATCTTGGCCTTCATCTTGACGTGATGCAGATGACCTTCGTGAATCGTAGACAACACCTTTCTTCTAAGGTGCACCGGAACGACAACCCTGTGATAAGGACAGTGTGATTCCTCATCAGTAGTCCGTCTTGAACACTTAAGGCGTATCATCTCATTTGGAGTGGGCCATCCATTAACGACGAATCTTTTCGTTTGGAGAAAACAGGATCTGAAGACTTTGCTATCTCATCCAGAAGAGTTGGTTCTAGTAGAAAGTCATTGACCAGGTTGACCTCTGGCAGGGTTTCAACGTCAATCCCGTCTCGCTCAGTGGTGGTCAGCCTCGACAGTGTGTCAGGCCACTTCATCAATTGATCCTTTAGGTGTGTGATAGTTTCAATATTAGAGTAGTTTCGGTCTGCCGGCTTGAGAATTCGTCTTGCAGCCATGACGATTTCTCTCGACTCTTTGTCGAGCGAGAGGACATAGGCAATCCTCTTTCCTGAGGCATTCGTCGACAGATAGAATGGTCGTTCGGGTTCGTATCCCACAAGCGAGTGCATGGCCATCTTCAAAATGGTTTCCTTCAGTAGCTTGGTGATATCATCGTTCCATGAGAAGGCGCCTTCTTTGACTCTCAGATAACAATGGCCAACATCAACGGCGAAGTAAGGACAGAGCTTCTCTTAGAATCGAACCGTCGCGAGAATGCTAATTAACTCTTTGGCTCTCGTCGGCGGTCGTATCATTAGGAATTCTTCGATCCTATCTGGATCTGGAAATATTTTACCATTGCTTAACATAAATCCCAAATATCTCACTTTTTCAAGTCTACACTATAGCTTGGACTCGTTGATGGTAAAACTGAATTGCTTCAGTCTAGACTTTTGGTACCTCTTGGTACCTATGATTTGCTACTTCTCCTGTTTTCCTCGACCAAAATTCGAGAAATATCTATAAAATTTTCCTTTCGAAATTTCCAAAATGATACATCACAACTCTGATCAGGTACAACTGGTTTTCTTCTTGTAAATGCTGGATCAAAGTGCTATTCATCCACGGTATATTTCAGCATCGCAACCNCAGTTGACAATGAAAGCTTGAT
>JJOG01005852.1:0-38986 GCA_000715275.1 Gyrodactylus salaris
AAGGATTATTCGAAATGAAAAATGCTCAGTTAAGGAAGTTATCAGTTTCTTGAGACTCGATTTTACGCCTAAATTGCTCAGAGAACGTCTTAGACTCGATAAGACAACTTCATTTGGTCGAAACCATTGAGGACTTCTCTCATTAAACCGGAGCATAAAGCAAGACACTTGGAATGGGCAGAGTCAATGATTGAAAGATTCATCGATTGGAAGAAGGTAATTTTTAGTGACGAAAAGAAGTTCAACTTAGATGGTCACGATGGTAATACACATTATTGGAGACACAGAGAGGTTAAAGTTTGAAATCCTTTCTAACAACCAAGACTTTGTCTATGCAAACGAGTTGATATCATAACTTCGATGAAGCTGGCAAGGCTGAACATTTTATTCTCAAAACCGAAAAGTAAAATATTTTTTCTTGAAAAAGAACTGAGATGTTTTCAAGACAAAAAAGGAATAACTTCTGAAAAAAATATAAATAATTAATTTTAGTGTTACGTGTGTAAGCATGATTTGAAATTATTGTTAGTTCCAGAAACCCCAAGCGTTAATCGGAAAGCAAATAGGATCATATAGAATTATGCAATCAGAGATCTCGGTGTTAATCAAAAGTCCGTGCTAAATTATCAAATCAAGTATTTTACATGCTTACTCACATGAAGCCTTCTTAAATACATATCATTTATTAAATTATTAATTCAAAATTTAGATTCAAAATTATTGGGACTCACACTTGATCGCTTCTGTTACATTTGGATCTAATCTCTTCTTGTAGATGCCCTCTCCTGAAAGTGAGGAGGCTGCTAGTTCCTCTTGGACGAAGAAGCTCTTCATGAGTAGGCGTATTAACCGAGTGGCACTGGCTGATGATTTGACTATTAGGCTACTGAGAGTTTCACAAGGCAATGTCACCATTGGATACTTTTCACTCAACACGATTCGTCCATTCTATTTGGTAAGAAGAAATACCTTAGTGATGTTGATTTGTTTATTCATCTCAGAAAAAATATTATAATATTTGAGTTTGGAACTATCCACACTGAATGAGTTAAGATCATAAAAACGATCTTTTAAACGATTTTCTTCATTATTCTAATTTAATAACTAGAGTTGTTGTGCCTATTCGGTGGCCATAAGCGCCATAGAAATTTCCGGCGCTTGATTTTTCTATGATAGTGAAGCCTCTAACCGCAGTGGCTTCTTTAATTGTTCTGCTACAAAACTGTATTTTCTAGATGCACTCTTCTACTAAAAGAAATGTCTGGGTCTACGTTTTTTATGTATTGACGTGATCATCATGCCCAAAATAAAGCTCCAATCGTTATTCAGACTTTGAGTTTGTTATTTTCAATGCAAAGTTCTCATCAATCTTAATTTACTAAATTCTTAGAATAGACTAGGATACAGCTACATTTCGGTTATAGGTCTGAATCTTGAAGGGTAATAATAATTGTTGATCATGTTCATATGTCAAGGTGACCATTTGTGGTTATCATGAAGGAACTTGGGTTTATGGCCTAGATTGATCCATGGAGTGGAAGAGGGAATGATTCACAAATTTAATTTAACATTCTCAAAGTAGAGAGGGATAATTCAATCGAACGCCATGAAAATAAAATGTGTTTTAACAAGCGATCCATCGTTAGCATGAGGAGTGCCCTCTCTCGAGACGTGGTGGGGAATGATCAAAGCAGGGTAGGAACGCAAGAGTGAGAAAGATGCAGAGAGAAAAAAAATTACACAAGATGCAGTCTTGCATGACTCTGTATGTACGAGGGATACAGCATCTTCACTTCGTCGTCATCTTAGTTTTGGACAAATGTAATTATCGAATGCAAATACATTTTCTTATCAAAACACATACTCTCTCTTGAGTGAGTGTTATAGTCCCAAATGCAAAACGAATGTGGAGAGTTAAAGGAGAAAAAAATGAAGAAAAAAAAACATTCGATTGCCTCCAACACTTAAATACACTATTCCTCCACACAGAATCTCATTTCTGCATTTATTCATTCTCCAATTCTCTCTCTCTTCTTTTATTAATCTAATCTAAATGCGAGCAGATACACACACGCATACACGTACTCAAATGTCCAACTTGAAAATACATACACAGCTCGTCTAATTTTTCCATCTCTTTCTCACTCTTTATCCCCCTGCTACTATGTCCATGAGCTTTTGAAAGAATAAAGTTTTGATAAATTAAACTTCATATATATTTCAACACCAACATGCTATGAATTGAGGCGTTTTTAAAGGCTCCTTAAAGGATTTAGACATTAACCCTTCAAGAACCGACACTACAATTCAATGATAATTCCTATTTTTAAAAATTAAATTTTAAGAACTTGTCCTAAACTATTTAGTTTGGGAGATATTCACAGTTTCTTTGAAGATAAATGAGGTATTTTGCCTCTTGCAATAGAATACAGTCAATAAAATAGAATAATTAAGTCTTGTTTCTTATTGTACAAAAACAGTTACATACTTAAGTTGCTATGAGGTTTTCATAATTTTTGGATATATAAGTATCGATGTTGAGAACACTTAATTCGTGATCGTTGTTTGAGTTGACCCAAGACACAAAAAGAAAGAATTGTCCATCTCCGTGTAATTCATCGCCTCATTTGCTCATGAAAGTAATCAACTCATGTGACGTGGATAGTCATTGGTAGTGTAGTCAAAGAATTCATAGAAACTTTCCAACTGATAGCTCTACTTTGGCTAATTAATTTTTTTTCACGTGAACGATAATGAATGAAATTTTTTCATATTATAAGTTTCTCTCACTCTGTCCTGTGTGTATTTACAGTGGAGATGGAGTGTCTACATTCGATCTTTACATTTCGAGATGCCTGTCAGAATTCATATCAACTCAATCACCCAACACACACACTGTGGATGAACACCCACACACGTTGAGCAAAGGAGTGAACGAGGGGACTATAATACACAATTATACTCTTTCATGTGTCATTTCAAGAAAATTCCCAAAAATACTAAAGATAATGGAGAGAGGAAGGAAAATTGCAATTGCAAGAAATGACTGAAAACATTACCCCACATGAAGAAGATTGTTATTTGAAGGGCAAATGGAGGGAGAGAGAGAGAGAAGAGAGGATATTTCCCTATCCTATACAGTATAATTTAATTATTTTCCCTTGACACATTTCAGTATTTTATGCTCTCGGAAATTAAAAACATAAGAATGCCATGATTAAATTTTTATACGAATGATTTATAGTCTTTTTATTGTTTTGAAACTTGAGCATCTCTCAATGTGTGTCTAATCAATTAGATTTTGAAGGAGAAATACTTATTCTATACTCGACTACCAGATGCAAAAGTCTCAAACTGAATTGAGGGTGGGCTTACAAATTACAAAGTTGTATCCTTAGACTGTACAAGGGTTCTTTTGATAAAAATAGAATCCATTTTGGTAGAGTATATTAATTTTTGCACAGTAATTAAGAAAATTCTAAAACAATAAACTGAATAAGCATTTTTGGATAACTTCACCAAGACCAAGATAGCTAGAGCGAATATATTGCATCAAAATAAGCTTTATTAATGGTTGTTGAGCTCTTGCTTATTGCAATCTTGATAATCACAGCCCAAGTGGGATCTTTTGCAAATTTCACGGCTGAACCATTTTCTCAATTAGTCCAAAAAGTTTGTCATTAATCTTTTAACCAAAAAGGTAATTTTGTTAAAATGGACTTCTAATCAGGTCCAACTTATCACATACACACAAACCCTGAGTGATTATGAGATCAGAATGTTGAGTACATAAAGTACATTTATAACGATCATAATTAATGAGTTGTACGATTCATTTATGCATTAAAACGTAGGTACAACTGAGGAAGTAAGGAGATAAATTTATTAAACATTTCTATTGTTTTCATGTTAACGTAACTAGGCAACAGAAACCTGCGTTCTCATGCATAAAAGTTGGAGTGTGTAAATGGGAAAAAATGAAAGGAAGCATTTGTTAATTATTCAATGGAAAGACATAAGGAAGCTGGTTTAGGGGGATGGATGTGGGGATTTCTACTAGGGGAGAGATTACATTGTAATATTTTTGTTTGAGAAGAGATTTACTAGTATTGTTATAGGGAAGGTTCTCTCGACACGCCTACATATGTCTTGCATTGTATGAAACTTTACTAAATAAAATATCAGAATGCTTTTTCCGTATCCATTGCTGTGATAACCCAGAGAGACTATTGGGCTTATGACAGGCTCACCTATTTAGAGTTGATATCGTTCAGGGATATATATGTTGCTTTGATGAAAAAGGGAAGACTTTCGTGTTATCTTCTACCCCTTAAAATACAGATGTAATGTATATTATTTTTCCTAATCAATCACACCATGTTGATAGGCAATAAACAAAGGAGATTACTATGGAAACCCTAGAACAGGCTGTTTATAATTAACTGAAATCTGATCAGAAAGTTATGAGTGGGAGACTGGTTGGGAGGAATATTTGAAGATTTACTAGAGATTACACCAAGTTCCCCCACCCGCTATGGACAGTGTGCATCCTGTCATTTTTCTACATCTATTTACCTGGTAGATAGATCAAGTTGATGAGTACCTCTCTTTCACTCATTGATCAGGAAATTCATTAAACTCAATTCTATTCAGATATTTCTCCACGACAAGATGAGTCTTTTCTGTATGTCACAGCAATTTTACAAGAGTTGACTCTAGAAAAGGACCTAAGAATCTGAATCTGTCGTTATTGAATGAGATCTTAGATACTTTAAGCGTGCTTGAAAAGTTGATCAAAGTTGGTATTTTATCAAGAATATTTTAAAAACAGTTTTCTATTCATTTTATTCGGCAAAATTGATTTTTACCTGGAAATGATATTTCTGAATGAGAATTATTACATCTGAAGCATATATAAAAGAAAATCATTTTCCACGCGGGATAACGATGGCAGAGTATTGAACGATGGAATTATTGAAAGGAAGATTAAAGTTTGATAATTTTCGCATAATGGCTCAACTGAAAGGGAATATAAAAATCGGATTATCAAACATGATAATAAATGAATCGAGAGATAAAAAAGGAGAATAATCCAATTTCCACAGTATTGTTCTACATACATTACTAGATTCTGGCTTTTCTCTCCATTAAAAATCAACTGAAGCGGTATGGATAATTAAATGAGCAGCAAATGAATAAATTTTGTTTTTAAAGCCACACAAACATACAGTCCCAATACACGAAAAAAAATTGGAGAGGAATAGAGCAATGCTGAAATGTTCGAATAACCAGAAGAGAAATAAAACTGATAATGAACTAGGAATGTTATGAGAAAATGGATAGCTATGTGGAATCCCCAGAATCAACAACGGCATCGCCATGCTTAAACATGAGAAAGAAATGCAAAAGGGAATGTAGTTGAGTCAACAATGAGCAAAAGTGTAAACACCCTTATGCAACCGCGTGTACATTAACCAAACATTGGCCCATGAGTAAATAGGAGGAGAAAAGGAAGGAGGACTTTTCAAATAGAATATCTAACTGGTCAGGGCGTTTCAGGCTCATGAATAATTACTCACAAGAGGCTTCCCCTGAGTTTTATTAGCTAGGTGAAAGAGAATCAAGGCTTCTAAACACGATAAGAGACTGTAAAGATCAAAATCTTCTCTAGGAACAGTAAATCAAATTATAAAGGGTTGGTGGACAGTTTGTTCTTTTGGGCGTAATCTATGAAGCAAAAAACAGGAGAGGAAATGTGAAACGCTCAACTTGTTTATTCCTTCTGAATACATCACTTTGGCCCTATTCTCAATCATACATAATCAGTTCTCTTCCTGCTCTACATCCACAAGAGAACAATATGATTAGCATTTACAACGTACAGAATCTTATGCATAATTTAGTGGGAGAGTGCATTGCACAGAAGGGGGAAAATGCAAATGTATTTGTGCATGTATTTCTTCCTGAGGAGAGGAAGGTAATCAAAGGGAGAAAAGTTTCTTCTATGAATTCTAATAACCCGGTAGGAATGTGTATGCATGGAGAGATTTTTAATAAATGGATTTTTAAATATCCCTCCCCACCACCCACCACTCTCTTGTCATTATTTAAGCTCAGATATTTATTGAGAGGGAGAGAGAGAGAGAAAACTATTCAATATCCGGAAATGTTTTTACACCAGCCATCCATCTTTCTCTCTTTTTTTGTTCATTCAATAGCCAACACTGACGTATCTCTGAAACTCTCAGGTAATGTGTGTGCTGGACTCATAGAAATGTCCATGAAGGAAACACGTACATTACTCACTGACAGTTTCCGTAGAATTAATTTCTACTCCCTATTGTATTCATCTATATGAATGAATTCAAGTACATAACTCAATTTCATGTTTTATCAATTCACCCCAATTTCCTTGATAAATGGCCCGAAAGTTCATTTGATAACAGAGGGATGATTTATCGCTAGAGAACCCAATACATTTTTTCTGATGTACAACGGATATATTATCATGATCTCGAATAAAAAGGGCCTTTGCTAGTTAAAGTTTACGAATAGCCTTTGAACATCTGGACAAGGGGAAATGTAGAGTTCTTCCAGAGGAGAATGCGAAATATCGAATTACACAAGAGAATGGGAGAGAGAATTTAGTTCAATATTTGCATAGTTTTTTTGCCCAGAAAATCAATGTATTCCAATAGAGGGATGATGTAATTCTCCGAAGCTGGAGTATTATCGTAAACATGAAGATTATAAAGTTTCAGAGAGGAATTAATTGAAAAGCATTCCTGTTCCTCCACCTCACCCCTCTAGTCTAATGATAATTTTCGAGTTAAATCATAGATTAAATGCGGAAAAGATTGATCTATATGAAAGCATATTTTTGAGGTGAAATTATTATAAATTTGATCGCTCTTTTGGGAATTTCGCTTTGCTAACTATCCCCTCTCAAAATTCCCTATTGCTCTCTCATTCTCCCCAACAATGACTACATGAATGAATATTTTTTATAGAAAATGCATTGATTTTCCTCTTATCTCACTCACTGTATTATCCTATCGAGAATAACATTAGAATTACAGTAGACTACAATGCAAACTACATCGTTCAGAGTAGTAGTATGACATCAAATCTATGACACATTTTCAGTGTGTGTTTCTATTTGAAAAAGAAAAAGTGAGAGAGACCACTTGACTTGAGAGTGGGAGGGAGTGGGTATAACCGACTCTTGTGGAGACAATCCTACTCAATCTATTTACTCAATCAGAGGTTAGAGTCCTCCAAACATTGAGGGATGACAACTTCAAATGCTTAGATGAATTAATTTGATAATGAAAGTAAGGTACCCATTGGAAAACATGAAAGTTATTGTTTGGTCTTAAACAAAGGAATCATAATTTTCAGAGTAAGTGGATATTCAAAGGAAAAGTAGAGATGAATAGAGCGAGGGAGAAAGAGGGTAATAAATTCTGGTTTTGATTAGTAGGAAATACAGTTTCCCCATCAATAATTCATTCATTAAAGTTTTGAGTTGAGAACACATTCAAGAACACACTTTATTCAAATGAAATTGGCCAACAGAAATGTCTACTTATTTAAAAGAACCTTATTGACCCTAATAGTCTTGAGTTAAATATTAATACAATATTTATCTGGTTATTTTTCCCAATTAACAATTTGAAATATTAGTTAATTCTAACAATTTCTTATTTCCTACATTTTAAAAATTTCAGAATGTGCTCTGATACACCTCATTTTTTCCTAAATTCATGATTTTCAAAATCTTTAGATTTCAAGGTTATTTTGAGAGCTCAAATATTTTCAAGGCCTACCTGTATGAATTTGTTGACGATATTTAACCCTTCAAGACCCGACTCTACAATTCAATGATAATTGCTCCAAGTCAACTAGGCTAAAAATTAAATTTTAAGAACTTTTCGGTCATGAGAATCTTTTCTAAAATATTTAGTTTGGGAGATATTCACGGTTCCTTCGAAGATAAATGAAGTATTTTGCCTCTTTGAACAGAATACAGTCAATGAAATAGAATAATTAGGTCTTGTTATTCAAATACAGTTACATACTTGTGCAAATTTTAAGTCTTCTACAACGTAAGATGAGGAAAAGAGTGAAACTCAAAATTACGAAATTTTTCAAAATTGGACGGCCAATATCTTCTTTCAAATAAATGACTGAATAACCTAAGATAAATATTCAGAAAGCCTACAAACTCTTCTTCAAAATGATGTATTTTACGACCTTGGATATATGAATAACGATAAAAAAGTCAATGATGCTCAGGAGCAACACAAGGGTTAAATAATTGAAAATAGAAAATGTTTAGTCTGAGTGAGTTCCTAGCCGGATCACGAAAGCATCCACGGGAAATGGGAAAGAAAATGCGTATCAATGACCCGCCCCTTTATCATGTTATAGAGAGAAAGAGAGATAGAAAAAAAGCTACTCTTCCCTTTTATCCCATGCATCTCCATATTTCACATTCAAACATGATGTGTCGCAGAAGCAAGGGAGAAATTATTTTTCCATCTTTTCCTGTATTATGTTTTTATATTTATTCAATATCTATCCCTCGTTATTACTGTGTATCTCTCATGTATCTCTCGAGATCTGTTTGTATCATCCCTCCCACATTACTTTGGGAATAAAAACATGACCAATGAGAGGAGACTGATCCAAGTCTAGCATTGTTTTTTTCCCCCCATTCACGATCCATGAGGGAAAATTATGAGAGTGATATATACTCTGTTATTTCGTTCATTATGTGGAGATGGAAAAGAGGGGATAACTGAGCATGTATTATTTCAACAAAGGCAACGACTTCTCAGTGTATAGGAGAGCTTAATTTGATAGGGAAAAGGGGAATGAAAGCGTAGGTGGAATTTCCAACATCGGAATATCTATCAATTGAGATTATCATTTATTTTTTCGCTTTAAGGAATTCCCTTACACAACATTAATCATTTAATAAAGTATAGGATAAAACGACAAAAACATTTATACCAACTTGTAATAGTAATTCTATGGAATTAATAGAAAAACAAAAAGCTTATTCGCCTATGTAAGAGTATCATTTTTAGTTTTTGGTTCAAAAATTACATTCAAACAGATATTAATTGCGTGCATAACTTTTCAATATTTCTGCCTTGTTCTATGCTCTTACCCTCGCCCACCCACCCATTCTTTCATCTATCTCTCTTCACTCGTTCCATTATTATATTTTTTGGCTGTATCATTTATTTTTGTTTTAAAGGAAATTAATTGCATAGAATGCCTTTGTGAAAATTGAAAAAAATTAAATAAATTCATCTCATCAGGCAAAAAAATATAATTTTTTTTTTCAAAGATGTGAACAGTAGTAGTATTATTGAGAAATGTAGTGGCGTTAATTTAATGAAGGAAACATGAGAGAGAAAGATGGCTAAAAATACTGCCTGCGGTATAGAGTTTCTTTCAAGTATTATAAATTACACATTCACTGTCTCATAGTGGAGGGGAAACATACACACCCATGGGGTCAATTTTTCGAAATTTCCCCCTCTTATTACCCTCAGAACATGACTCAGATTATAGATATATTTCAAGTTTCTATCTCTCCTAGAAAGATGAAACATTTCTTGAAGAAAATGCAATTTTTATTTGACTCAGACAACAGGGGAATTGCTCTCATGTCATACACGATATGGCAATATATATTTTCTCTCTCTCGAGCTAATGCACATACAATCAAGTCATATTTAATAACTTGATAATTTATCCCCCAATAATCTTCTTATATAAAAAAAGCAATATTTTTCTAGTTTAAAGATGAAAATACTGTTTAGAGGAATTTGATAGCTTCGACTTGTCATTTTCTTCTCTTAAAAACATCATCTTAGAACCAGTCTCAAGAGAGACTAAATCATATCGAGAACAAAATGCAATAAAAACACTCACTTCAAGCTCTATGGGTTTAAAGTTGGGATCGATTTCGTTCTCTTCCTCAGAGGTACCTCGGAAGTTGGACTTTTTAACAGGGACGCCGTTAATCATAACTGTGGCTCCGGAACGTCGATTGGCGTTCTTCTTGGGCCGTGAGATGTTTTGGGTGGTCTTTGCACTATCATTTTGGATGTTTTTGAAGGACTTGAGGTCGTCTTGATAACTCAAATCTACGGCAGAAAAGTCTTGAGTTGATTTATTGAATAATTCACTGCTGTTATTTGGTGAAGAGCTAGAATCTGATTGAGAGACGCTGGTTGTTGTATTTACAGCAGCGGCTACACAAGCAGCAATGTGCTTCTCATAGGCTGTAACAGTGAGGCTCTCTTGGAGTTGTTGAAGGTAGCTATCGACGCATTGTTGAAAGTTTAAAGCGTGAACTAGGACGGCATTAAAAGCCAAGTTGACATTGGCAAAATTGCTCATATCTGAGGACGGCGCGGGAATGTTTTGCATCAATAGATTCATTGAATTACGGATAAACTGTTTATTGACAAGGTCTTCTTTATTGTTGGAAAAAACGTTGTGCTGTAGAGCGATTAGGTTTAAAAACTTTTGACTTTGAGCATTAAGGACACAATTGAAGGACTTGTTGAGATTCTGAATGTTTTGGTTAGTAGAGAGAACTTGTTTATCAAAGAGAGACTTGATTGAATCCTTCTTGTTATTTTCTTTTAGTTTGAGATCAATTGGTTCGTCATCCTTTTTGAGAGACTCGTTCATCGATTCGAGTTTGTGTGGTGACATTTTGCGTTTCCTCTTGAAAATATTATTGCTCTTCTCAAAAACATCTTGATTCATCTCATTGCCTGGAATATTTTCATCGTTACTCATCATTTCTTGGGACGTTGTCATTTCAAGATCTTGCTCTCATCATTTGAATTAACACATAAATTACCTGTGAATATTAAAACAAAGTTTTTTGACACAAATTTTAGCTTTTAGTTTTAACTTGATACTCAACGAAATAATTTGAATATAAATAAAAATGAGTCTAAAGGAAAGTAGAAACAATCTCAAGGAGATTGCCGTTAAACTCCGCATAAGATCAGTAGAAGCAACAATATTCTCAAAGTCCGGTCATCCAACATCATGTTCCTCAATGGCTGAACTTATGTCATGTTTGTTTTTCGATGAAATGTCTTACTACAAGGAAAAGCCTTTACATCCTCTCAATGATCGATTTGTTCTCTCCAAAGGCCACGCTGCACCAATCTTGTATGCTGCTTTCGCTGAAACAGGTCTCTTCTCGTCAGATGAGCTAAAGAATTTGAGAAAAATTGATTCTGACTTTGAAGGACATCCAACGCCAGTGAGTTTGTAAATTAAATTCTAAGACCTAGGTTAATTTTGTAAAATTTTAAGCGCTTAAACTTTATCGATGTTGCAACTGGATCTTTGGGACATGGTCTCTCAATCGCTGTTGGCATGGCATATTGTGGAAAGTTCATCGATAAGCTTCCATATCGTACCTACTGTCTTCTTGGTGATGGAGAATCCTTCGAGGGCAGCGTTTGGGAAGCGATGGCTCTCGCGTCTAAATATCGTCTTGATAACCTCGTCGGAATCATCGATGTAAATAGATTGGGCCAAAGTGAGGCTACACTTCATGGGCACGATACTGAAACTTACAAGAAAAAAGGGGAAGCCTTTGGTTGGCATTCAATCATAATCGATGGCCACAACATTGAAGAGATAAGAAAGGCTTTTTTGATTGCTAGAGAAACAAATGGAAAACCAACTTTGATTATCGCTAAAACAGAGAAAGGCTTTCAATTTCCTGGCATTAGCAATCAAGAGAATTGGCATGGTAAGCCAATCTTAGACCAAGATGCTGAAAAGCTATTCACAGTCCTTCGTCCCCTCGTGTCTAGTGAAGTTATGAATAATTTACCAAAATGCAAAGAGCCTGAAGATTTAAATTATGAAAAGACTGAAAATACAAAGCTTAAATTCTCCACACCCTTGGACTACGAAAAGGGCAAAAGTATCGCGACAAGAGAAGCTTATGGAAATGGTCTTTTGAGAATTGGAAAATCTTCTCACAGAGTCATCGGTCTTGACGCGGACACGAAGAATTCGACATTTTCCATAAATCTCAAGAAAGAGAAGCCAGACCAATTCATTGAATGCTATATTGGCGAGCAGAATATGATTGGCGTAGGCATTGGCCTAGCCTGTAGATCGAGATGTATTCCATTCTGCAGTACATTCGCTGCCTTTCTCACTCGCGGCTTCGATCAGATCCGAATGGGCGCGGTCAGCCAGACAGCATGCAATTTTTCCGGTTCCCATTGCGGCGTTAGTATCGGTGAAGATGGGCCCAGCCAAATGGCTCTCGAAGACTTGGCCATGTTCCGGGCGATTGCTAACTGCACAGTCTTCTATCCGTCTGATGCTGTCTCGTGTGAGTACGCAGTCCTGCTCTCTGCAAATACACCGAATATTAGTTACATTCGCACATCAAGACCCGCAACATCTGTCCTCTACGAGAATGAGGAAACTTTTGAAATTGGAAAGTGCAAAGTCCTTCAGACTAATCCAAAAGACAAGGCCACTGTAATTTCTTGCGGGGTCACTCTGCACGAGGCTTTGAAAGCGGCCAAAACCCTTGAAAAGGATTACAACATCTCAATAACAGTGATCGATCTGTTCACTGTAAAGCCGATCGACGCGAAAACTATTTGCGAACGCGTCCGAGCTACTAACGGTAATGTAATCACAGTTGAAGACCATTACCCAGAAGGTGGAATCGGGGAAGCCGTGAGATCAGCTTTGGATGGTATCGGAGCAAATTTCAAGGTCAACTTTAAGAGTCTCGCCGTACACGATATTCCAAGGTCAGGTAAATGCGAGGAGCTTTTGGAGAAATTTGAAATCAATGCAAAGGCAATCGTTAATGCAGTTCTCAAGTTTTAAAAATGGATAACACAAAAAAGACTAAACGCTTCTTTCATTCACGAGTATTTCAACTTTTATTAATAATATGAATATTGATTATAGAAAATTTCTTAGAAAAAAACCCTTAGAATAAAGTTAATTGTTGCTTTAGTGTGGTAGTCAAAAAGTGTACAAGTTCATGTACATTGCACTCGTCAGAAAATCTCTTGTTATACGATTTATCTGCATCTGTTTGTTTTCCATCCAAAATAGGTTTCTTACTCTTTTTGGAGTAAAGTTCAGTCTGGTTAATTTAAAAAAAAAATGAAAAACAGAGATGATATTGGAAATAAATTAAACAATTTGCATTGCTCACTATTCATTAATAAATGATGGAATTGAGATCAATTAATAGAAGTAAAAAACATCTACGATCACCTGTTGCTGATTCATATTTTATACAAATTTATTCAAATTCATGAATCTTATTACTGAACTAATCAATAAAGTTTACAGGGCTCATTGATTATTGTGTATATAGAGAGAATAAATGAAATATTGCTGAATCAAGCATAAATCTGACATTTGTCAAATTACTAACAAAATATAATTAATATACAGTGTTACTACTTTCAAGTAAATACATATATTATATTTAAATTATCCATGCATATTTCCCTCTATGAATTTAACGTTAACTAAAAGAAATTTTTTTGAAATATTTCATGTTTTCTTAAAACTGAGTCTCAAATAATCTCATCTTCACAAAACATCCTGTATTATCGAAAGGTTTAAGAGAAGTGCTTTACTAAATAAAAAGAATTACAATTATGTGGGGAAATAATAATTGCCATCTTTGAAAGGAGATCACCTCAAACATCTCGCGTGTAAAAGAGAAAATCTTGAATAATCCATTAAGAAAATGGAATATATTTGAAATTAAGATTCACTTTGAGGCTGTAAAGATTTAAACAGTTTTTTCCTCATAGCAATGCAAAAGGGGAAAACACTATAATTACCGGTTTGTATCACGAAAGAGTAGGTAAATATTTTTACCGGACAAAAATAGGTGTTTCAAAACATACTCAGAATGCAATAATTTACACCTGCATGCGGATCGGGTACCCCTCCAAAAAGGTTGATATGAAAACAAGTAATTAGCACACTCTTTATTCTTACTATAGCTCTGTGAGGGAACTTTATTCCGGGCCAATCTTCGATTGTCAAAGAAGAATCATGGTTAATAACCATTGGCTATTGTTTATTTGTTGTGATCAAAGTGTTTAATTTGGCTAAAATGACCGGTCAAAATGATGGTCGAACATTCCTAAGGTCTTAACATTTAAGATGTCAAAACTCTAATAAAATCTGTATTTTTCAAATGAAATTCTTCTCCTTTTTGATTAGTTGATCAATAAAATATTAATAAAAATATTTAAACTTGATAATACACTTTTACAAAAAACCTCTTGATTATTCACTTTGACTGGTCAGAATATAATAACTAAATTGACCCCAACAATTTACAGTCTTACTCTTCCCCGTTACAACCCCACATGTGAACCGGAAGAGAGATAAACTCAGCAATGAAACTCAAAATCTAAGAAAAAGAAGACGGGCACCATTGCTCGTCCTTCACGCAATTCTTGTATGATCCAATGGATCATTGATCCATAGTTCTACTTTAAAAAAGATAACAAGAATCGCATTGCTAAAATAACAGCAGATCCGTCAAAATGTCTAATGGGCGGGGGATAATTTATTTTCCCGAGAAGAAGGATTATTGAATCACGATAAAAAAGTGCCTGTGTGGAGGGTCTAAAACTTAGCATTTTGTCATAAATTTCCGATATAAAATACATTTTTTTATTTCATTTTCCCACAAATGAAATAAGATTTTCTTAACAATTTAAGCGATGGAAAAATATATTTCAACCAATTTCATCGGCCCAAAAAGTTATAATAATGTTAAAATGCCATCAATTTCTTCACAAAAATTCTTTCAATGGTTGTAGTGAATTCTTTTTTTGTTAGAATTGAGTTTCATAGCCGAGTCTAACTCTCTTCGGGTTCACATGAGGGGTTATAATGGGGGAGGAAGTTTTAAAAACTATTTACATAGTAAATTTGTTTCAAGGAGGGAGGAGACCGGAATCGAATTCTTCCAAATTTGTTAAAGATAGGCCTAATGATAAAAATAGAAATCCTCCATAAGAAAAAAACAGGTCGGCCACTGTGGGGTTAGGTCATCTTGGCATAGCTATGTTTTGTTGATGGATTGATGAGAATAGTCGAAATATATATTTCCTTCGCTAAACATTTTTATGAATTCAATTCAAAGATTTACTTTGTATCGATCTTTGAACGGTAGCAGTTTCTTGACAGTTTTTTCAATAAAATTAAAGTAAACGTTTAGAAACTGGGTATATCCCTTGAATCAAAGTTTAAAAGACATTGAATTAAATAATATTAAAAAAACTGGATTATTTTCAACGCGGAATATTTGTTTTGATAATTTAAATATTTTGGTTCTGATGATTTTGAACATTCGGACTTTTTGATCAATATAATTTTCGAAAAAAAGATGTACATTGTACATGCCGTTAATAGTAAGGTTTAGGTGGAACGTGAAAATAATTTGACCTGTTCAATTAAGGCCAGAGAAGAAAGAATAATAATTGTATACATTTTAGGAGCATGGTGTAGAAAAGTAGCCTAATAATAATTGGCGAAAGCCTATAATTATCTCCGTTTAATTAGACGGTTTGGGAAAATTTTAACAAATGACCCACCCCACCCCCATTGTCAGGAATATTCGCCGGTGGACTTTTTCGCATCCCACCTGGATGAAATGTGATTGAATTTTCAGATTTAGGTGTCTGTCTTATCATTGATCTAATAGCTAATCGTTAATTTACACTTTGACCTCTCGCAGAGTAGTGAGAGAAATCTGGATTCACGCTTTGCTTGAGTGAAGCGGAATTTCAATGAAAAATAGTAAGAGAGAGATTCACTATAATGAAATATCGTGAAAATATTATTTCATTGAAAAAATTCAAGTTTAATTGTGAAAAAAACCTTGAATTTTCAGTACGAAATCAGACTAGATATACAGAAGAATTGTGAACAAAATATTACTAACAAGGTATGAAACATGCTAAAAGCTCAATCAAACGAACATCCCTTTCTCCAGCATCAAGTGGGAGTAAGACTTTTGGAGGTGTTTCAGATAAGCGTTGACATTTTGTTCTTTTTCCCCTCTATAATTTACACCTTGAAGATGTTAGGACGAATTTAGAGTCAAAATTTTTGTCAGATGTTTACAAGCAGGTAGCTCAACTGGCTTCTTATTTTTTAAATAAGATAATTGAAACGATACTATTATCACACCTTGAGAGAGTATTCTCACATTTAGCCAAAAAAATCTGATTTTCTCAATAATTAAATGAACAATTTTTAAAAAAATTACAAAAAAACCCAATGAAATTAATGCTATATTACAGATAGTATAGTTAATTATGGATCTTGTAAAAACTATGAGTAGAAAGAGCCGTGATTGGTTCTACTGACACACTCTTCTCTGATTGGTCGGATGTGAGTAAGTTGTAGAGGGGAGATGTATTGAACCAATGAGAGCACTCTGTGTCCTCTATAGGTGTCAAAAGTATAAATAGCATTAGAAATGAGAACAAGACATTACTCAGTTCTGTCCCAACTCATCGGATTATAACACAACTCTCAGAAACACTGTAAGTACTCATTTCTTTTCTTTTTTCAAGTACCCATGTTACCCCTTATTCAGTCATATTTATTCTTACTAAAGCCAGCAATTAATGATAATTATACTCTTAAAAGAAGCTTGAGACAAGTGGTATCTACACGCTTTTTGTTGTCAAGATTAATATTCTATTTCTTTATAGAGAAAAATGACATTTGAAAGCGTCCAATCTCTCCCCGCAGGATATTCAACTCCGACGAATTACAGCCCCGTAGGGTCATTGCAACTCGATTCTAGCGAGCTAGACCTCACAAATGTGCCAATGAATAGATCAAACAAAACCAGTAGCTATGGATCAACAGACTTTGACCCCTTACAGTCCTCCACTTCGCCAACGAATCAGAATGGAAATTTTCATAAGCCGTATCAGCCGACATTTGAAATTGACATTATCCGACAGGACCCCATCGATGTCTGGTCCACGACATCTTATGGCCAATATGATAATTTTCAACAAAACCCTTCAATTCACCACACTGAGACACATTACCAGATCCCGAAATACCTAGATCATTTCGACAATAACAACACATTGATCAATCAAAGTTCAGCTTTCGTCCCCAACTCAGTTGAAATGATAAACCCGTCTGTTGCCATTGAGGGTTATCAGAATCAAAATTTTTACAACTCAACGTTCCACTATGCCAACTTCCTACCACAGCCGCAAGTCGATGATACCGCTTCAACAAACCACTACGATCCGTATATTCAGAATCTGAACTCCTATCGGGAATATCTGAGTCATTGCTTCCCTCCACAGCAACCCGCTTTCGAGAAGAATAAGACACCCATTTCAATTGAAAATCTAATAGACGATTTTAGCTGTAATAACAAGGAAAACGTGCCCTATCGACCAGTGAAGAGAATTCGAGAAGAAGACGAAGACTTTCAGCATGCTACTAACAAGGAGCAACCAGCGAAGAAAATTAAGTCGAAAGCGATGCTAGCTAAGAAGGCCATAATCGCTGCTAACCTCTCAAGATATATCGACCTAGTGAATATGCTTCCACCTCATCCGAATCAAGGCGGGCATATCTGGCTAAACAACATTTCAGATCCCTTTTTGTCAATTTGTGTTCATGGGAAAGAGCCTACGTCGAAGTTTGTCCAGGTCTCACTGAGAGAGAGAAAGATCTGGGAGGACCTCTATCCATGTCGTGCGGAGATGATTGCGAATAATACGGGAAGAAGAATCTTCCCAGCCCTCTCTATCGACATACAAGGGCTCGAGCCGACAGCAAACTACCTCTTCTATCTTGACGTCGTAATGGTTAGGCCTTTTGTCTACAAGCATCACTGTGGATCATGGATTGTAGCTTCAAATGCAGAACCATATCCTCCGCAATTAATGAATAACTGTAAGTTCCTTGGCCATTATCAAAAGTTGTTATGTCCTTACATAACAGCAACATGGAAATCATAAGAGTTATATATTTTTTGAACTTTTTAATAATCTCTTTTCTTTTATAGCATCCAAGATATTCATTCAAGACGAGAGTCCAAAGAGTGGTCAGTATTGGATGGAGAATGGTGTGAACTTTACTAAAGCCAAAATAACTAACAATAAAGATGCTGGGTTTGAAAAGAATATGATCTACCTCTATAGCATGCACAACTTCATTCCCCGGTACAATATTGTCAAGGTTAACGAAAAGAACGGTTGCCAGAATGAGTACACCCTTGTTGGATCTTACATAATTCCAGCTACACAATTTTACACAGTCACAGCATATCAGAATCCCGATGTTATCAAAGTCAAGATTAAGAATAATCCATTCGCTAAAGGATTCAGAAATAAGCAAAACGACTACAATAATGAAGAGTTGCACGCGATTCTCAATAATTTCAACATGACAAATCGAAGTCGGATGAATTAGAGTTTATATGGTTTTTATAATATTTTTTATTATTTTTTATATGATTTTGTACATAATTATGATTTTAGAATAAAATTTTAAAAATACTCAGAATATGAGACTTGTTTCAATTAGTTCAGATAGTTATTCAGAAAGAATTTATTTGTTGAAAGTTTTTATTTGAAATTGAAAAAACACTGAATGTTTTAACAAACAAACAAACAAATATTATCTATTTTTATTGAGTCTGTTGTTTGAATAAATACATTTTATGATATATGTATACATTATTATCTGGATTTTACAAGTACTTGACCCAAAAAGATGAATACTGTATCCTAATTTTGGGACTTGATAATGCAGGAAAGACTGTAAGAATAAAATTAGTTATCTATAGTCGTTCTTGGAAATGGCCAAAGCTGATTTCATTCAAGGCTATAAAGCATTGTCTTTAAATAATATTGTAAGCACGATTGGTCTGAACGGTAAGAGAGCTCTTAAAATAAAACACATTCTCTAGTTGGTAACATAACAATCGATCGTGTTATTCTCAAGTTTTGGGATCTCGGAGGTCAGACTGATCTACAAACTCTCTGGGATAAATATTACTCAGAAGCTCATGGCATTCTTTACATTGTAGATAGCTTTGATGCTGATCGTTATGTTGAATCGAAGCAGACTTTTGGTTAGTCGATTTATGGTATTTAAAATTAGATTTTATGATAAGAAATCAACATCTTAAAAATCTTCCACTCCTCATTGCACTGAATAAACAAGACCTAACAGAATCCAAGACAGTAACAGTATTACGTCAGCTTTTTGATGAATCTTCACCCATTCTTGGCGATCGCGATTGCACTCTGAGATTCGTTTCGGCTCTTACTGGATCTGGTATTTCAGAATGCATCCAATGGATCAAAGATAAGGTTATTCAAAACTCTCATCGTCGTAAGCCGACACATAAAGATATCTGAGATTTCTCACTGTGATAAAATTCTTATTTTAAATATAATTTTATATGCTTACCCTCTCTGATTGGTTCCCAAAGAGAATATATAAACTCAAAAGATTCTTTAAAGAAAGATCAAAATGAACAGTCGTGAGATTTCTGTTGAAAAGTTTAACGAGAGACGTCGTTGCCTTAGATCCTCAAATAGCATTGTTGAAGATGCGAAAGAGGAGAAGAATCATTTGAAAAATGTTCTCAGAAGCCTAGACAAGGAAGACATCTCACAATTTAATGACGCTTTGAAAGAACTGGCCATTTTCATCAAGATTAGGGAGAACTCTGCTGAAAATCTTGCAATTATCCTCAAAGTACTGTCGAAGCATAATATAGTGAGTCCACCTTTTGATTCATTAACCAACAGACCAAGATACACCACATGGAGTCTCGTAGGGCCGCCAAGAATTCGACTTCCTTCGATGTTTTGGCGATTTTCGAGAAGCACGAGATAATGGAACGCTTTCAAGCCCTGGAGGAAATCGAAAGTCTACCCTTTGTCGAGACGATTGAGGAGCTGCCGACTGAAGCGAATAATATTTTGCGTAATTTTTTCTCTTTTCAACTTGACAATTTCAGAGTTTTGGATTCCTAGTCACATTTCTGATTTGGACCATTGCAGACATATGGAGCTCAAGTTCGACCCGGAAATTCAAACTAACCACCCAGGATTCCACGATGTCGAATATAGAAAGAGAAGGAAGGAAATCTCTGAGCTAGCATTTTCCTATAAAAAGTAAATTTGTAAATTAAACCCTTTCAAGTGGTGATCCCATCCCGAGGATTGAGTACAACGCAGAGGAAATCGAAACCTGGTCTGTGGCCTATATTACTCTAAAGGGTCTCTATTATGAAAAGGCTTCAGTGAATCATATCAAAGGCCTGGAGGAACTTGAAAGGACCTGTGCTTTCTCCCCGAATGCAATACCCCAGCTGGAAGACATTTCAAGATATCTTCACAGTAATACTTTTTAATTTCCTTAGAAATCACCGCTAACTTGAACTCTGAATGACTGGTTAACTTTTAAGAAACTAAGAATGCAAATTCTCTAAAATAAGCCAGATATAAAATCAGTGTTGAGCTAAGGAAAGGTGAAAATAGTAAAGTAATTTTGTAGGGGAAACTGTCTATGCCACGCTCACCAAACTCAACATTTTCACAATGAATTCCACACAAAAAGTTTGCTCTAAAGATGAAACCTTTAAGAAAAGACTGGCTTTCGTCTTCGCCCCGCTGCTGGCCTGATCTCGCCGCGAGACTTTTTAGCCTCTCTCGCGTTCCGTGTATTCCAATGCACTCAATACGTTAGACACCACTCTCAGCCGCTGCATACACCTGAGCCGTGAGTACTTTTGGGCATAATCTAGGATTTATGAGAAAAAAATCAAAGATTGAGCCAGGAAGTGCATTTTGTGTTCAATGTCTATTCATGACAAGAAAATACAATTAATTTAGCTTATAAAACATTTCCTACTCTTTTACCCTAATGGATTTTCTTTCTTTTTCTCAGTGACTGCATTCATGAGCTTCTCGGTCATATGCCATTATTGACAAATAATGAATTCGCTTCCTTCTCACAGAGTATAGGATTAGCATCTCTCGGAGTTAGCGATCAAGAGGTAGAGAGATTGGCTACAGTGAGTTTTTCCCATGATCCTATTTCTAAAATTTGTACAATCTTTTCATCAAACTCTTCAATTCACCAATTTGGCAAAATGCCATGCTGAAAATTTATATCAACATATTGTTACTCGAAAGTAGGCATGAATTCGCATGGCAATTATTTGACTCAATTAATAATTGAGTGAAAAGGGCTAAGAAAATAAAAGGCATCAATTTAAGGATAATCATCAATGATGAATAATTTTTTGGAATTTTCAGCCAGACATTTTTACATTTTTGGGTAGTCTGAAATCAAAAAACTGATACGCTAAGATAACCTGATCTGGTTAGCAAATATAGGTGCAAAATCTTAAATGGAACATTATTGATGAAAATTTGATTTTTGTCTTTAGCTCTACTGGTTCACAGTCGAGTTTGGCTTGATCCGTGAAGATGGCAAGGTCAAGGCAATTGGTGCGGGCTTATTGAGTTCATTCGGAGAGTTGAACCACGCCCTAAGTGATATTCCCGAACAAAGGACGTTTAATGCTATGGAAACTGCTCTAGTCGAATATCAAGATGTCACCTACCAACCTCTCTATTTCGTTTGTGAATCACTCGGTGATATGAAGTTACAAATGCAGTGAGTAGGGTTTCCTTTGACTTTTGATTTTAAGATAAACATTTGTTTTAGGGAATATTCAAAGTCAGTGAAGAAGCCATTCCAACTAGCTTATGATCCATATACTGAGAGAATGATTCCGTTGAACTCGGTCGAAGGTAAGGAATTCCTGAAGAATAGAATCAATTCTGATTTGGATACTCTAGCGGCATCGATTTCGGTTTAATGATACAAAAAGAAACTATATTAACATTGAATAATTAAGTTGGAACATTAACGTCTAATTTTTTTTGTCTTTTTCACATTTGATTGTCTTGGAATTTTCAATTATCTTTTCTTTTAATCTGTCATTAAATTCTTTTGTCTTAAGATTAATTGAATTCTTGTGCATCTCCAGCTGTCTTTTAAGTAAGCTTTTGGTTGGATTTAATTTTTGTTGAGCAATTTGAACACGAATAATAAGCCGACAAATGAGTAATAGAGTGAACACCATACCGTGTGAGGCTTCCTTCAGTCCATCATCAAGTAAGTAAACAGCTCTTAGATCGTAAAGCATCAGAGACAAGAGGCAGACATTTGAAATATCTTGGACTTTCATAGAGCCGAAAGACAATAAGACTCCGGTTACACATTCAATTGCCCCATAGATTCTCCTAATGTCATGAGCATTCGGCGACCATCGAGTGAAACTTTTAAATGGAAATACGCTCGTTGATTTGATAAATATTTTTCGCTAAAAGTAAGTAATAACTAACATACCATGTCTCTGTAGAGCTCTTCGGATATGATAGGACATAGTTTTAGAAAGCCAAAGAAAACGAAAAATACTCCTAGCGTGACAGATATTGCCCTGAGTGCAACATTCGACATTTTTTTGAATATCTGGCCAAAGTCTGTTAAGATTTTCTTAGTCAATTTAAACCAATTCTTGACAATTTTACATCGTTATCGACATAACAACAATATTTGGCAGAAATTCAAAAAATGGGATTGGATTACTACTACATATTGGGTTGTCGGGAATCAGACACTCCGGAAGCAATAAACAAAGCGTGAGTAGATAACTTTTAACAATAGTTATCAATCTTTGTCCATAAAATGTCACCCAATCATCGCATACGATGGGGTTGGGAGTGCTGAAAAGTTTTCTTTGGTCAGTGAAGCCTATGAAGTCCTCTCAAATCCTAAACTAAGATCAGTTTACGATCAATTTGGGGAAGAGGGATTAAAGAATGGCGTTGCCCTGAAATCATTCTGGCCTGTAAAGTATAAATATCATGGAGATCCTTACAGAACATTTCAAGAATTCTTTGGAAGCGACAACCCCTACAATTACATGACTAAGAAATCAATGAAAAGCATGTACAACAAATTCGGCTGGATGGATGGCTCAAAAGACCTAAAGCAAGACCCGCCAGTTGAGCACGAGCTTTTTCTCACTCTTGAAGAGGTCTTTGTTGGCTGCACTAGAAAAATGAAAGTTTCACGAAGGGTGAGATTGATTTAATTATTTCAACTAGGTTTATCAACCAGAGAATCAGGCTTTTGTTATACGCGACAAAGTACTTACTCTTAAAATAAAGCCCGGCCTCCACGAAGGGACTAAAATAACATTTCCCAAAGAAGGGGATCATAGTTTGAGTAATATCCCCGGCGATATTGTCTTCATTCTCAGAGATCAAAAGCACGAATATTTCAAGAGGAATGGAGATGATCTCATCTACACAGCTTCGATTCCTCTAAGTCAGGCCCTTGTCGGATGCGTCTTGGATATTAAAACTTTGGATCAAAGAGTCATTCGAGTTCCCATAACAGAGGTCATTCAGTAAGTTGTACTTTAAAAAAAACTTTTTTTTTAATTGTTTGACCTTTTAGTCCAAAGTTTGTGAAAATTGTACCAAACGAGGGAATGCCCAAATCCCCAGAGCACACAGAGAAAGGGGATCTTTTAATTCAATTTGAAATAATATTTCCAAAAATTTTAACGTATAAGCAACGTTTACTTATTGAAGAAGCATTTTTCCCAAAAACCTTTCAGATGATTCCTAATATTGAAAAGTAATTTCAATTCCGTCAGAAACTTTATTTTATTTTTCCAGATTTAATTATGTATCGAAAGATCGTATATAAAGAATTTATTTCAGCTTAAAAATGACAATTTTCACTATATTTTTAAATTTTCTTTGTATATTCACAAAATTATTTTCATTCGTTCTTTGTGCTAGACGAGTTCTCTTCCTTCAATTTAGAGTTTTTTGAATGAAAGAAAATCGAAAATCTCTGATTGATTTATCTCTTAGAAGTAATTTGGATTAATTTACTAACTCAGTGACAACATTAGAGAAGAGGGAAATAGATAAAAATCTTTAATGTCGATACAAATTTCCCTTAGTTTTGTGGCAATTCTTGCAATATCGATTTTTCTGAAATTAATTTTTATAGTAATTTAAGATTTTTTTTGTTAATTTTTGTGCACTGAAACTAAAGAATTTATTCATTGCTGATTTAATATTGGATAATGAACGTTAAATTTGTATGACGCGCCATCGAGCGCTTCATCTTTCAATATAATTCACCCAATTTCTTATTTTTACTAAAATTTTACGCTGTTTCTCATGTAAGCCTGTTGCAAATAGTTGATTTAAAATATCTGTACTGGACTTATGGATAAAGAAGAGCTCGCACAAGCAAACCTCCAGCCACTTAGCGGCTAAGTCTTAGCCTATTGACTTAGGTGTCGATTCGACACTGTCGAAGGATCAGCTATGCCATCTTTCTTCAACTCAATGCGTGCACAGGCTGAATTCATCAACAAAAAACTCGTCAAAGCATCAGGTACAACTACCTCCAGGTGACAAACCCCTACTCCATTTAGATTTAATCTTATTATTAAAGATTTTGATTCAATGAACATTAAATCGATATGTAGCTTAATTTTGCAACTTATTGACCAAGATAACTTTCTATATCCTCATGATTTCACAATGTTATACAATTTCTATAACTTTTTTCACAAATGAAACTTCTATTCAAAGTTGTATTAAGAGAAATTCAAGGTCATTCAAATTAAAACCCAACATGATCAAAATAAAAATCGCTGGTTTTATTAATATCACACTTTCAAATATTTTTCAATATTTAATTTTTTTAACCACAGTCAATTCTCTAATATGGTGTTCATATCAGACTATTACAAATTAATGGTCATGAGTCTTCTCGTATTTTCCTATTTCCTCATCGAGCTCGTCGTCGGCTACGTACTGAACTCCTTGGCCCTTGTCGCTGATTCATTTCATATGTTGTCAGATTTAATCTCACTAATCATCGCCATTGCATCCATCAAGATCTCCAGATGGCCAAAGTCTTCACGAAATACTTTCGGCTGGCAACGCGCTGAAGTCATGGGCAGTCTTATTAATAGTGTTATGTTGGCTTCTTTGTGCTTTGTGATAATAGTTGAGTCTATTCAGAGGTTCTTCAAGAAGGAAGAAGTGGACAGGCCACAATTATTATTCTTCGTTGGTCTCGGAGGGTTGTTAATCAATTTCATCGGAATTCTCGTTCTCGGTATCCATTCTCACTCCCATGGCCCAGAAGCTTCATCAAATGACTCTGATGATGTAAGCATTTATATTTTATACCCTTTTCCTTAAAGTTAGTTCTTTAATCCTTGAATTAAAAGGGTGTAAGAGATGCTTGATTATTTTCTTTTTTAATCTGAATGGTTCTTTAAATACTTTAAAATGTCGTCTAAACCTTTTAATAATCAAAAATCAGCGTTAAAAATAATGAATCAATAGAAATTTTGCGTTATTCTGCGGTCATTTTTTCGGCTCTGTGGGAAAATATTCAAATTTTTGCAAATTTTCATTAGAATTTAAAATTATTTTTTCTAAAGCAATTTAAGGCCTTGTAATAATTATGAGCAGGAATACACCAATGTATTGATGATGCATGGGTATATTTCTCAATTTACCATCTAGTTTTTGTGTAGGAGGACAAAGGCTCTTGCTTATTCCAATTAATAACGTGTCAACTTATTGATTTAGCATCTTCGAGTTCAATCACTAAATGCAATCTATTTTTGTAGGTCACTAACATGCTCCATGAATATGGTAAGTGGTCCAATAGGCTTCTAAATCACTCTAGATTCAAAAGACTCCAAATTGGATGAAAAATCTCTGAAAGTGGAAAGTAAAACGTCCAAATCCTTCAGTCTGTGCAAGGCCAAGGAAAACACAATAGATAGTGAACATGAGTTTTGTCATGTTAGGAGTTGCCGTTCCAATCAGAAGAGTTCAAAGTCCCACTCTCATTGTGAGTTATTCAATCAGCTTTTGACATAGATTTTGGCTGATGGTGCCAACATTGTTATTCATGTAGAGATTACTTGGTATATTACTCATTATTTAGTACGTTAGATGATTTTTGTCTACTTTTCTAGCTGACCGCTCCTGATCGGTCCTTTAAAAATGTTAATTACAGAACAATCTGTTTTCAAGGAGATTTTTACCTCCTTTTTTTACCGCATTCAAGAGGGCTTGTTAGAGTTTTTTATGACCGTTGTTGTTTTCTATTTACGACTAAAACTGAGTCTTCATCTTGGCTCAATTCTTCTTTAAACTAGAAGCACTCAATGTATATTTTCAAATTTCCATTAAGCTTGTCTCAATCATTTTTCCATGGTTTTTTTCTATTATTTCATGGTCCTGAAGGATTCAACTCATTGTCGGCAAACGTTTATCCTAATTATGCAAAATTTGCATATTTTTGTTATTGCTATCATTTTGATTAATTAAATAATCATCTTTCAATGGCAAAATCATACGAATGCTTTTTGAATAATTATTCAAGAATTATGATTCTTTTTAAACTTTTAATGCAAACAAACCACTTGACTTTTAGAAGTTGATTGATTCTCAACCTTCAAGCTGTCTCATTCTGCAAACTTTCTGACTCATTCGTTGTATCACCTCTCAATCAGAACTCGTATTTGTCTTTAAGAAGATGACTTATTTTTAGTTTTGTATCATTGGTTTTCAAAGTAGGATTGATCGTTGGGGAACACAAAATTGACAAAAGAGAGCTCTTAGCAGTACATTATCAGATGAGCTCTTTCATAATTTCACTTTGATTTTTTGTACAAAATTTAGCCTATAATGGCCTATCTTCTAATTGGCTAAATGACTATTCTTTATATTATTCCGTTGTGTCATTCTATCCTAGAAAAGTTCCTAGCCTGCTTGGAAGAAATTCAGTTCATTCTCTGTTAAGTAATAATACCCCCAACTTTCACCAAAATATGACATGAAAATGTGACCTAATTGCAATATATATTATGTACTGTATAAGGCGCCAAGAAAATATGTTTATTCTCACAATATGTTTATTATCTAATAATTCTGAACAACAATTAAGTATTTTCTAATCTTTTCGTCATTCAAGTTCCGATTGTCCAACAGTAATGTTCTTTCTTTGAAAAACTTTCCACTCTTCAGCAGAGGAAGGTTGACAGTTTTTCAAGAGAGAATATGAACTGGGCGTTTGTTATTCAATCGTTTGGAAATATAATATTTACAGGGACTGAGTCATAATTCATTTGATATGGGTTTAATCAATTGGAATGGTGGAATTGATCGATTCAAATTTTTCACAGAGCTAACTAGAAGTTATCGTCATTAACTCATTCGTAAAGCCATCTTTGTTAGAAGCTCTTTGACTATTTTTTTTATCAGCTTTCCACTGTCTTTGAAGCCATTGTGAATCTGTTTTACTACTGGAAGATCTCCATTTCTTCACCGGTTTATCACTTGTGATGAAAAGTGGATATTTTTATCCATTCTTAAAAGAAAAAAATCCTGGCAAAGGTCTAGAAGGATTTAACAATAAACTGAGATGTCTATTGTAGTCAGCTTGAAAAAGTTGTCCAGAAAATTCATGAGCTTCGACCTTCTCTAGTCAATAGACAAAGAGTTCTCTTCCACCAGAACAACACAAAGTTTATTTGAGGACGCGAATAAAGATTTCGGAACTCTCTTGGGTTGTTTTAGACCATCCACCATATTCCCCTGAAATTGCTCTCTCAGATATTTATGTTTTCCAAAACTGTCTTGTGGACAACATTCTCAGGAAAGGGATAGAAAAGCTGCAAAATCCTGTTGTAAAAAAGCTGTACTGTGATGGGCCCTGATAAAACCTTGTAATAAGAGCTACGGGTTCTGGGTGAATAGTCCACAACCAGAAGGGCCACATAGTGATTAGAAAAAGCAAAAATAGATAAGGTGTAATGGATTCATTAGGGAATCTGGATCAGTGGTTAGTGCATTGGCTTGCCAATCTACCAGTCGCGAGTTCGACAAGTTGAAAAATATTTGAGCTAGGAATTCTATAAAACAATCAACCAATACAATTTAATTTATTGTCTAGAAGTTTGCGTATTTTCGATCGTATTTCAATATAAATTTTTTTTTGCCTGTTTTCTGTAGTAAGTAAAAAACTTTTTTGATTACGAAACCCCTTTTGGCATCTCTAGAAGATACATTAAACTTTTAGAAAAACGTAAACAGTGAAATTAATATTTCTCATTTCCATTTAGGCAAAGAAGGTGTCCTATGTGGTCATATTTGGGGAGGAAGTGGACTGAATACCTCTGAACATTCGGACGCTGAAATAATAGAAATCATTATGAACTTTCTCTACTTAATGTATCCGACTACAAGCAAACGTGATGACGAATATATAAAACCTGTTGCTCACATTATAACGAGGTGGAGCTCAGACCCATTCGCCCTGGGCAGTTACACGTCTGGTGAAGCAGACTCTGTTGAGACCGATCGACTAAACTACGCCAAGACCCTCTACGACTCATATCAAGTGCCGAGGCTGTTCTTTGCCGGCGAAGCGACCCTCAACTCTGAACAGGCCCAAGAATGCACCCACGGAGCCCTAATCACGGGCTTAGATAGGTCCTTTGAGTTGATCGAATATCTGGGTAACAAAAACTCACTTCCAATGAAGAATCTCAACGAACCTCAGACCTTGACGTGTTTTCTATCCCTGATTAGAATACAACCAGCGAGGTATTTGCTCGATAAACGCGGTAAATACTCAAATATTCAAGACGGAAATACGATAATTCTAAAGAGAAGGAAGAAGAACCCTTTGATAATTGCAGTACAAGAAGATTCGGAGACGGATGCCTGTGTAGATGAAACAAATCTGGACCTAGTTGACTTGAATAGGCCCTACCTGGAGATAATACTCGAAGATAAAATTACGAGGATAGAAAAAATCGAGAAGACGACACAAAATCCCTTTAAGAATAACCTCGACACGCCCTCACATAAAGAAATGTATCTTCAACTTGTTAAATGAAAGTCGTTTTTGTAATGTATGTATATAAACTAGTGTAAATTCTTTCAAGTGTATACTTTTGTTTTAAAAAAATCCTCTTTTATTTGTTCATTTGAGTAGAAGAATGTTGAAATAAGAGTACTCTTCAGTTATGTATTTTTACTTTCGTCATCAATTACTATCCCTCTTACTTAAAGTACAGCTATGGATAGGTTAAATAAAAGTGCTATTCATTTAAGTCTAAAAATATAACTGAGATTATCTAAGGCTTAGATTCTAAAGCCCACATTACGTTACGTAACTCACTTATGCAGGATTTTCAACTGATTGCTAGTTCTATATTGAAATATCTAAGAATCATTAAAAATATAGGCAATGCCTATTAGGCATAGTTTGTCAAAAAGAGGCTAAATATTCTAATTAATTATAGTTAAATTCATAAAACTACATATATTCACATATTAAAACAATCATTGATAGAATTCTAGTAAATTTGTTATACCATACCTAAATATAAAATTCACTTTTAATTTCAAATGTTCAAGTCGCTTGTATTAAGAAAGATTGAAACTTGTCAACTCTTCAATCAAATTGACCCAGTCCCCAAGGACAAGAAGCTCAACCTAAACTCCAAAGATGTAAGGATGAATAACCTGAAAATTGTACGTACAATCGGAACTGGCACATTTGGTCGTGTTCTCGCCGTCAGAGATCAATCAGACACTTATGCGCTCAAAATACTTGGAATTAACGATGTCATCAATTTGAAACAAATTGAGCATGTGAAGAATGAGAAGAAAATTCTAAAGAGAATATCTCATCCATTAATTGTTAAACTGTAAGTTTCTGTAAAATTAACACTAAGTTAAATGATTTTCCTCAATTAATCATTTTAGGGTTCGATCGATTTATTATCTTGAAAATGACCCCATTCTGGTGTTTCAACATATTTTTTAATCTTACGTTTCTACCCAAATTTAATATCAGTTTTTAATAATCTTTAATTAAATTTTTCAATTTAAACCTTTAAAAATTCTGTAGACATTAAAAAATAATCTTTTACAGATATATGGTTCTTTGGTAGATCCTAGTTGATTGAATTGTTGGCTAGGGAATACAGAATTAATTACTACAGTTGCTATTGTTATTTTGAATAATCCTTTTTATAATTTTTTAGATTTCTCACAAGTCATGATTACAAATTTCTATACATGGTTTTCGAGTATATTTGCGGTGGAGAAATGTTCACTTATTTGAAGAACCTGAAATTCTTCAAGAATGAACAAGCCATCTTCTATGCTGCTGAAATTGTCTGTGTTATACAATATCTGCATAGGTGAGTATTCGTTTATTTAAACAAGAATAAAGACAAAATTGAAAAGAAATCAAGCCCTATTTGTTTCAACTCAAAAATTGACTGTTGACCCTCATCTGAAAAATGTGGTATATAATACCCCCAACGATATTGTCTCAAAAATTGAATTAGTTTGCAATGTAGGAAAGATTGTTTTGTTTATAGCCAACTTGTTACAAGCTTAATAGCAATTAAAGGCAAGAAAAAAATTTCTAGGGCCAAGTCTAAAAGAGTTACAACTTTTTTTATTTCATGCCTTATTTTGTCTAATTTCAATCCAGTAATTTACGCATAAACTAAGTGTAAGAAAAGCAAAGGCTTGTATAGTTGATTTCTCATTGATAATCTCATTGTCAGGCTAGATAGGCATTTTCTTAAAAGATTCTAAAGCCTTTTGCTGATAAAAATATTCTCATCACGTAAAATGAATCACTACAATCATTGTAGTACAATGGTCTTTGTGGGGTTGTTTGAAATTTGATTAAAAATTTAATAATCAAAATTAAAGCATTTATTCACATTTTTTATATAAATGCCTCTTTTGCCGCTTATTTTTATCTTGACTGCCTATTTTTGACTCAATCTGGTGCCTTATTCGGTCGCCCTAAGAATCATCCACTACTCCAGGTCTAAAATTTAAAGTTTTTCCGAATACAGTAATTTTTGATTCATGTCATAAAAATTACAAAATCTCATGTGACACGAGTCCTGTCTCAGAATGCTTGAAGCTTAACCCGCCCACTCCCATCAAGACTCCATGAGACCCAGCCAATCATGTTTATTAGAAATGAAATCACGTCTAAATCTCGATGAGGCCATACACAACCGATCGTTATTGAAAGGGCTAATACACTTGGAATGTATAGAATTGAAAAATTCATAATTTTATATAATGAAGAAAATATTTCTACCAAAATCAACAGTTTTTCTGAATTTTGTTCTCAATGGGTGTAAAATAGTGAATTATCTAGGTAGCCAATAACAGAAAATAAAATTCAACAAAGATAGTTTGAAAGAAAAAATATGGCCTTTCAATTCTATGTTGTATGATTGCAGAGCTGTTATTCTTTTCGTGCTTCTTTATGTCAGTCTATTCTTATTGTCAGTCTTCTCGTTGTGTGGCCAATGTAGGTCGCTCTGCATTCCCCACTGGATTACAACGTTTTTATTGTTCTCTTCCACGTAAAGTTCATCTTTAAAGGTGAGGCTGAACAATCTTTTTGTGATGGAAAACGACGGACAACCGAACGCTGGCAATGTGAATAAAATAGCACAAAAAGAAACAAATTTTGTATTCAACTGAAGAATTACACAAAAATCGAAAAAAAACAATGGTTCAAATACTTTTCTGCCCCACTGTAGCAAATGGTCAGTTCAAGGCTTAGCTCTTTTTGCATAGACATTAGGAAAACCAGCGTAAAAATAGTCTCAGATGGTTTTTCTAACCAATAAACCGCTATTATGGAAGATTTTATTCCCAAAAATTATTATTATCGATCAGTATAGAGTATCATTTTCTAATATTGTAATGAAAATCATAAAAAGAGTCCCAAAAAGTCAGTTTGAGAGGGAAAGAAGAAAATCCAAAATAACTTGTTCTATTTGTATTTTAATTTTTCTCTGACTCCTACCAAGTTCAACACTCTTCAAGTCTACTTGTTATCTCAATATGAAGATTTCCATTTCTCCGAAATATTACAATTTCGAATTGATCAACGAGGCATAAGGGTAAAGTTACATTCAATGCTGATACATGTGGGATATATTGAAATCGCAATTTCCCCCATATCTCTGTCGAAAAGAAGTTTTCACTGCATATCAAATCAAAGATGGCGAATGTGGTTGTCTTATCTCACAAAGAAAGTAAGGAGGAGAAAAACAATACAAATTTGCATTCTCGCATTCCATTGTAGAGTTTTTTTGATACTCCTTAATGACGTTTTTCTTCTCTAAAATAGTCAGTCGTGTGCGTTTCATGACTTCTAGAGAACCAATGCTAACTCAACCTATTGTACTTATATCCCTATTCGCATCAGAAGAGGTGATAAAATCAAGAACTGCAATTCACGCTCAAAATGGTTGCCAAATTGAAATAAAAGTGTGACATCACAAAACCGGATGAATATTGAGAATGCATTAAGAATTCCTACTCGGAAAGGAATAGAAATATTGAAAGTTGAAATAGATGTTGATTTCTCATCTCTCAACGATGATGAATTATTGTTTACACACACACAACTAAAATACAATCCTTTTTACCCAAGTCAGATAACAAGCCTAGTTTTTGCACAATTCTTGTGTTTCTCCGCTCGAGATATTTTTGCACTATTGTCAAATTTCTGTCCCTGAGAGACTGTGTGTGGAAAAAATATTTTCAACTCTCCTAGGCCCAAGCATAGAGAGTCTAACATTTTTGAGAATTTTGTTGTTAATTAATTAGTGAGACAAATTCAAAATTTTTCCAAAATGTTACGAAAAAATCTTAAACCTCGATTTTTTTTCGAAATCTGAGTGACCAGATGAAGGATTTTTAACTTGGCATATAATTCGATGAGCAATCTACAAAAGAAAAAAATTGAACAATTTCAAACGTGAAATAGTAAAGTTATAGCAGTTTCTAGATTTTGATAAAATTCAAATTATTTTCGCGCGCAAATTTCAAACAGCAGTATTTTTGAAACCTAATATTATTGATGTACGAAAGTGATGGCATTCGAAAGCTTACAACTTCCTCAATTAGTTACTGGTAGTTTGAATTTTCTTATTACTCTTTTTGTCGGTGTTATGAGCCTTCTAGTGAGATGTAACATTAATGTTACTGTGGGCCTAGGAGGGTTAAAGTCGAGAAATGCAACATTTCCATCAAAACAGTTTTGTTTATCAAAAAGACAAATTCTAATCGAGGGGAGGATAGCATTGTTAATCAATAGATTGAGTGGCAAAGGTGATCTTGTCAAGATGCTGGAGGAATGCTTCGTGTGACAGCAACAGCACGCCAATTTGAAATCAAACTTTTTTGTCAAAAGAAATCTCTACCAGATATCCTTAGTTAATCTCGAGAAACTCGATATCTAGCTCTCGAAGAATGTTAGTCATTTATTTTAATTATTTCTTGTCAAGGTATTCTCTAGGAATGAATAGTTACACCTTGAGATTATCCAGAATTAATTAAACTATTTTTTTTCAAGAATATATCTTTACACTCTAAAATTTAGCAAACGCTTTTCAAATTCAGTTTTGAAGCCTTTTCCCTCTCCTAACCACGAATTTATTTGGAAGTAGTACACTAACTAGTCAGAGATACAAACTAACTGATAGTTAATTACAACTTATATAGCGAAATGTTGCATTTCTTGACTTTAACCCTTCTAGACCCACAGTAACATTAATGTTACATCTCACTAGAAGGCTCATAACACCGACAAAAAGAGTAATAAGAAAATTCAAACTACCAGCAACTAACTAAGGAAATGTTTGGCTTTCGAATAACATCGCTTTCGTACCTCAATAATTTAAAGTTTCAATTTACTGTCATTTCACGCTGACAATGATGATAATCGTGAATTAAATTGACAATGGCCGTGGGGGTAGAGAGGAGGTGGGCTCAGAATTTACTAAAATGCTCACAACTTGTTAATTAACTGGACTTTCAAATTGACGGTAACATAAATACATTAAGCTAACGTGGTATTTTATTTTCAAAATAAAATTGATTAAATCTTGCGGGCGCAAGCCTAGAAATTTCTAAGGCTTTTTTGGTTCAATCAATTCTCATTGATTTCAAATACAATTTGCAGGCACAAACAAGGAAAATTAATTTGGTTGCAAGAAAATTCAAGTAATCATATACATTTTTGAGTATTCTAATCCTAATTCATTTCATTAATTGAAAAAATTTCTCTTTCACCTCAAAAGCCAAGATTTTATAATTTTCTGAAAATCTAAATTTTGAAAATTTTTGTTATTTGATGAACGAATTATTGAAAACATTATCAGCTTTGAAGTGAATATGCGATACAGTTACAGTTTACATTGACCCAAAGTACGAACTATCTTCTATTCTGAAACACTAATTAAATTCTATAAAAATTCCATAATAATCCATTCAAAAATTAATGATTGTCTACCATTCCAAGTGTTTTTTTGCTGTAAAAGAACGCATAAAAAGATTTCAAGAAGATTACTAAAAAAGTACATTCATGCTGATAACAAATTTGAGATTATTAATTCTCTGAGGGGCTTAACTATGCAGCGTTTCAGCACTACTCAAGAGTATCTAGGCAATTTTTAATCTAACTTTTGGTTGTGGAAGTCATTAAAACTCTTTCCTAAAACAATATCTATTCAATTATTATGAAAATCTTATGAAGACTTAAATTGGCCAAAGTTGCCCCTAACTTTCCTCTTGAAACTTGGTTCATAATATCTTAAAAAATCAAGTTCTGACCAAGAGTTATCTAGAAGTTACACTGATGGAATTCTTGTCGATTGATCTTTTTCAGAGATCAGAATCGGCATACGATTTTGGCTTCAAAACAAATTTTAAGCAGCCTTAGAATTGCAACCAATCATATCGTATAAATAAAAATACTTTTGTTTTAACTCTCTGTGTTCAGGCCAGACTGATAATATTAGTTTTACCCAAAATAACGGATCCATGGTTCTTTCAGAGATGAGCATAACAGAGAGATAGATAAACTGGAAATGTCGCAAGTACTGATCGCAGAGAAATCTGATATGCATATTTTATCAAGAATTCTCATGTCATATGACTAGATATTGCTTTCTTATCATTTTTTGCGAAAATTATTATAGGAATGTTAATATCGATTCTTCTTCCTCTTGAGAACTGCTTCATCATGTTGAATAACTGCTGATGTTCACGAAATAACTGTGATTTACATTGCGAACATTACTCGGTCTTCATTGATTAACATTTGGTGCACCTAGTATTGAGGCCCTAAAATACTTTATTTGGGAGGGATGGTGTAGTGGATTGTTCCCCAAGTCCAATAAATATGATATCTCATATGGCGTGGGTTCGATTCCGGTCTCCTCCCTCCTTGAAACAAATTTACTATGTAAATAGTTTCTAAAACTTCCTCCCCCAATATAACCCCTCATGTGAACCCGAAGAGATTTAGACTCGGCTATGAAACTCAATTCTAAGAAAAAAATAAAAGAAGAGATGGCCATTCCTTATTAGTGATTTACCCAAATAAAATTTATATCCTGGAATTCCTACACAATGTCAAGTTATTCATCACGCGTGTGTACAAACGACACAGTAGATAAATTAAAAAACTGTTTTTTTGACATGAACTTGATATAATACTTTAATTAAATAAATCCATTTATGATTTCAAACGCTCCATCAGTAATTTGTTAGTAACCAATTTGGTAGATTTTCTCAACTTTGAAAAAGTTACGACGTGAAATTGTATTTTGAATTCGTTAATTTTCTATTTGAAATATAAATTTTCCGTTCAAAAGACAAAAATTGTTTCCTCTGTCAATTTGAAATTAAGAAAGGCTATTTTTCATTTCGAAAACTACTTAATTTCATCATCATAAAATGTCTTGAAACAGTTGTGGAAATGCATTGAAAACGTGTGGCCCCATTCATTACTAATGAACCAAAAAGAATATTTCTTTTCGAGTTTAGAATGTTGTAACTTATGATATATTATATAGAGGTTGTCTGGTCCTTTATTTTAATGATTATTTTAATCATAAATTGATTTTAGACTATTTTCTATTGGTAAAAAAATAATTTTAGGATTTTAATCAAGAAAAGATTATCTTTTCTCAAGTTAGATTTTAATGATCTCCACCTGAGTGAACGACTTATCTTGAAAAGTGATATAAAAACGCCCAATATTAAAAAAGTGCATCTGGTAGCCCTAATTATACAGTTTCACGGTCTAAAAATCTCCAAACTTATTCTAGCCATTCGACTACTCACAAGTAGAAAAACACCCTTTAATTGAATCACTTTCACGCTCAGATTTTTCCATAAGTAACATCCATGACTATCTCTGAATGCAAACATTTAGAAATAGTAAACAGGATAATTCTAAAGTAGTAAGTTTTGTAAATTTGTTTAATTCTTCATGGTTTAAAAATAATATTTTGGTCAATAAATCAAGGGCATTTTTATCATTATTGATCTTGTGTGTTTTTGGAAGTAGGTATAATCTCAAGTTTTTCTAAACAATCATCTTTTATCGTTGAATGAAAACCCACTCTTTTTCTGGCTTGGAGGCAGTGAATGAAGACGATATTCAATACAATATCACAGGAGAATAGCTGACCCAGATGATAATTTCTTTTGCACAAATAATATTCTGGTTTTCTCATTTTTTAATTCTTCGTACATTAAAAACTATTTTCAGGTTCCAATAGGTTTTGACGATAGACTTTCTCGAAATATTATTTCAGATGCTAAAATTCTTTGAATATCCCAAATAATTAAACGTATAAAGTGATATCATTCAACGTGATGCTAATCCCGTTACATCTTGAAAGTATGCATCATTAAATATTTTAGTGTTACATAAACTGAATATAGTCTCTGTGTGTTTCCTTTCTCGGGTGTTTTTCATTCACTCAAATATTGACTACAGTTTACCGTTAAATTTCAAAGTTTATCTTGTACGTTGGGAGAAAGTCAAATATTATTTTAACAGTTTCCTTATTATGTGAAGACTTCTAATTTACCTTATTTGTTAATATTTATCTCATAAATAAAATTCCATGGTTACAAAATATGTATTTGTCAATAACAGTTGTCTGTGGGGAGTAATTTTATCACTCAAAGATGCTTCTAGACATGATTTAGTCAATTTACTAAATAACGCTAGATATGAGCACATAATCTTTACCCCCTACCATTAGAGATACAAAATGCCTTTTTAGAATTTTTAGGATCAGAAATTAATTTTTAGTTTGTCACTTCCTTCCCCCTTTGAGGACGTTTTTAAAGTTTCCCATCCCCATTTATCCCACAAAAAATGGAACTAAGGATTGAAGAAGATGTGCTGATACATCTCAACAATAGAAACACAATGGTGAAGGTCCCTTCAAGAAGTATTATTCACAAAGCCTAAAAGATGAAAAAACGGCCAATTATTACAAATATATGCTTGGTATTCACAATATATTGCCCCCCCCCCCTCGTAAAAATGTGAATTTCAATGAAATCTTTAGAAAAGGAAAGAAAAAGACGAAAAATGGACGGTTCAGGTACATCGAAACAAAGTACATCGATGTGCGCTAAAAAAAGGCGCATATTCCCACTAAGAATAATCTCAATTGGGAAATGTTAGTAGTTTTTAAGAGCCGAAATAGCGCTAAATAGACGGTTTACTAAATTAAATCAAAAAATACGTACATCTACGAACCTTCTTCTCAAAATTACGATTCTCACTGTGAAAAAATCAAATTCGTATTATTTCCCGAAACATGGACTCACTATTAAATTTGAAATTAAAACGGCATTTCAAGATAATTTATCAAAGTTGAACCAATTATTTTTCGAAAGAATTCCACTCATTCATAGCAAAGCTATTTTCCACAGAACAGAAATACTTTTTTCAAATTCTTCTAAAATATCCAAGATTATATCTGAGGACCAATCAACGTGTCTGAAAATGTTAGTATTGTATAAAACTTGGCACTGGCCACAAATGACTAACATTTCTGTTTCACCCTATCGGCCAAATTCGCATTTTGTATGTACCACCAGAAAACTTGATTACTCCTTCTAGCTTCTTCAACTACGAGGGCTATCGACTTTTGCGACATCCGCTAGAAGAAAAGCATTCATTAAAAGTGTGTATTTCCAATCCGCCCTGTTTACACACTTTAGTTCGAAGGGGGGAATGAATTATGCATTTTTAGTGCAAGTTTGATGGAAAATCCCTATCCATAGTACGTTCAGTGCTACCCACTCATAATCTCTCTGAATGCCATTAGTTATGTAGACTATTTCCCTTCTATACCTCTCCTAATTATAATTAGAAATGTCAAATAAACAACCCACAACCAATTGATTAATGAGGCTGTTCATCATTAAAGTACACATTTCCATGATCCTACAATATGCATACCTAATCTTTAATTAATAGATATTAAGGCTCCCAGTAAGAGGGGGTTTGCTTATGTGTTTTAGAAAACTAGAAAGAGAGCTAAAATCAGCTGTATATGTTGTAGTCAAGTGTTTAATTTGGTTATTAACATTTATAATACATCTGCATTCGGTACGTATTGCAAGCCACCGTTTGTGCCTTTGATATATAAACCAATAGTTAGGACCCCCCCCCAGATTTTAACCTATGTATTTAATTATATATCAAAGGCACAAACGGCGGCTTGCAATACGTACCGAATGCAGATGTATTCAAAGTTAATTTGAATGAAGAAAAACAATAAAAGTGACAATTCATGACACTTAATGCAAGAAATATGCAAAAGCAAGCTTGAGAGTGTACACATTAACAAGGTTTCCACTTTAACGGCAACATAATGAACGGTCAAAGA
>JJOG01005854.1:0-13218 GCA_000715275.1 Gyrodactylus salaris
AATGAGAGAGTGGTATATATTTAGTGCGAGAACGAGGTGATTTATCGACGGAGCTTGGGATGTGAATGCTGCCCTTTTGAACGTTTAAACCTTTTCAAAGACAACTGAAGAAGGGAATGATCCAACCAGTCCCGAAAAGTCTTGTCAAAATACCCCCATTGTAACAATTATTATTCCGTCGATTGTGAGTCCCTCATTTCCATCTTCAATGATGTACAAAGAAACTTCCCTATTGTACAACCTATTTTTCCCGAGGTTAAATATAGAAATGTATTCTATGTTTGTTAAAAGATTTTTTTGATATCTTCAAAAAAGTTATTTTGAAAATTTTGATTAAGAATTACATTTTTTTTCAATTTTCATCCCTGATTTCTCATAAAGTAATTTATCCGTGTAAAACTTACTCCTAGGATCTCTGATTCATCAACATTGGCATACACAATGTGTATTACACGTAATTGTCATGAAGCAGCAATGAGTAAAAAAAATTCTGACCTATGATGTCTTTAGTTTAGATTGATCATGATTGGCTGTTTACTTATCTATTCATCAATTAGGAATCTTGATAATGAATTTTAGTCCTAGTAACGATCCTTTCTAGTGAAAAAAATCTAAATTCATTCGATTTTTGTTAAATTAATCTACAAATAATCTTAGATAAAAAGGTAAAAATAGGCATTCACTTTAAAAAAGGTTAGAAAAAGGCTTGCTTATCTTCTTACTCTTTAGACCTACAAGATTGATTTTTGCTTTTTCGAGTTCTTAAGCTAATTCTAAATTCACACACAAAAAAGGCCAAAAAGGCATTTGATTGCTCTACTCATAAGTTATAAGATGTTACATTTTTGTAACGAGGGACGTTCTACGAAAATAAAAATGTGTGTCATTAACATATTTTTGATTTGTAATTATGAAATGCATAAAAACTATCTCTGGATACCATTTGGCAAAGCCTAAAAAGATTTCTCTAGGAGATACACAATGGCGGTCATCAAAAGTCTCGCAATTAAGTGATGGATAGCTTTACAGAATTACGACTTAATCCCAATATTAACTGAAAAACTCTTTCGTTGACTTTTCTTATTGGAAAAAATTTAATTTTTAAAAGAGGAAAATTCTAAAATTTTGAATCAATAAACCTATCGTTCTCTTCTTTAATTTGAGACTAATTTCTAACTGATTAGATAATTTATAATTTGTGAAATACGCATCTCAAGTTACACTAGTGTAACAAGGGGCCTAAAAGGGTTAAAATGAGGAAAGCTGTGATTTGTTTGAGTGGATAAAAAATTCATTATCACGTCATTCTCTGATCATGAGTTTCTCGCGGGAAGGACCTTAGATAGTTTTTTAGAATCAGAAAATACTAAAATCAATGAATAATCGTGTTTTTAGAAAGCCTTCGTTTGTTATTTTTCACCTGATAGAAAAATTCACATGACTTGAAAAAATAATGAATAAATTTCTCTTATCAAATGTCAAAAATAAAATATTCGCTTAAATTCGGTGACCAGGAAAATAATTTTGACTTTAAAAACACTTTAGACTTTTAGGATTAATCAGATATGATGAGACATAGAATATCGTTTGTCGTGACCACCTTTAGAGTAATTTTTGATATAAATTGCCATACGAAATCCCCCCCCCTGAACCAAAAATGTATTTATTTAATTGAAGTACGGAGAAAGCCATATAACCAGCCATATGCGCGTTTCGTCTTGCTTAAGACTCATTAAAATCAAAAATGAATTCTTAACTCTTCATTTTGAATTTCTCTGATAATGGCGTAGTAATTTCTGTTCAATTTATAGTCTCAATTCAATTTTAATTTAAACAGCTGGGTTCAGTAGTCATCCCTAGGGCTACCAGAAAGGTGCATAAATAATTTGAAAAAGTGCATTCATTGCTAAATATTATCAATTTGAGTTTAAAATGTGTGATGTATCAAATTCTCTTCCTGAAAATATCAGTAATTCATTTACTTATGGTTTGGTGACTCGAAAGTGATTTAGAAATATTTATTAATCAAAACTTTAACAATTCAGTAGCTATGATAGGTCAGATTAAACATCAAAGTAGCCTGGTTAAAATTATTTTTTTATAATTAAACACCAATTATAGAGCATATTAAAAATTGGAGTACAGTCAATTGAAAAATTGTTTGTCTATGAATTTGAGTCTGAGATCGAATTAGATTAATCTTTGACTTGTTTTTCGATCAATAAAGCCTTACGAGTCGGTCTTTCTAATAAATGCATGAACATCACTTCAAACTTGAGTTGTTAGGTTTTTTTATTTCATTTCTTCAGGAATTTTCGAAGCAGAAAAACACATTTTTATTGAATTAAGTAATGAAGATCCACTCTAGCACATAGATCTTCTCATAAGAAGGGTTTTCAATTAGCTCTTTGTTAGCAAAATATATCTGGCAGATGACTCATCTACTAAATTTCTTTAAAATCTACTAATAAGTAGGCCAGCGGAAAATAATGTTGACTCAGAAACCTTTTTTATTCTAATTCGCATTCAGTACTGGTCTAGTATCCACTAATGTAAACACGTCCAAATATCAAAGTTTAATAGATAATCCAAGCGATTATTAGAATTTGTGAAGATTAGTGCGTCCAAGATTGGTGTTATCTAATTTGAATCAAGTCAATATCAGTCATTCTCAAAAATGTGTCAATATTCAAGTTTTATCAATAATCGGGACTTGAATTCAGTTGCAACGCCTATATCAATATTTGTTTAAGTTATTTTTCACATGCTATAACCACCTGTGCAATATTTCGATAATGGATTCATTCGGAACAATATGAATAGAATTTTTTAAATTTCAAAAGTCTAGTTAAACTTCTACAAATAATGTGAGTATAATGTCAAGTCTTCATAGGAGTGCTCATTATCAACGCAAAGCTCACAGATATTATTACAAACTATCTCCACTTTTTACTCATCAATGATGAGTCATCATATAGAAGAGATGGAAGGTTAATTTTTCCCAATCAAATGAGTTCATCGAATACCCCACGTGCATCTAGAGAAAAATGGTATCTAGAAGATTCATGAAATGGACAATGAAAGTCATAATTCAAAGATGCCAGTCCACATTTGGTGCATTCTAGAGTCTCTTGTTCCTGAACAATAGAAATAATTTTTTGAAAACTGAATAGAAGTTTAAGCAGATTTTTTGCTTAAAATTGGGCACGAGAAAGAATATTTACAAGTCACTTTCCAGATAACACATCATTTCTTTTGTCCGATACCATTGGCCAAGGTTGTAACAGTATTATTTTTCGGAGTATAAAAAGATTCAATTTTTTAATTTTTTTTAAAGAAAGCAGAATTTTCATCCGATTTAGTTGAAGGTAGGATATTCTTGTAGCTTTTAAGAAATGGAAAAAGAATTTCATCAAACCCCTGACTTATTGATTATCAATAAATGTGAGCTGTGAAGTAAACTACAATACCAAAGAAATGTGATAGAGCTTAGCTCCAGTTCATGAAACAAGATTTGGACCATTGAATGCAGTGGAATAGCTAGGGAGCAAGAGATTAAAAATTGGGATTGCATACCAAAAAATGTATTCTATTGAGGAGCATGCATTTTTAAGAGACATTTGACAAATAGCGTAGAGAATAAAAAATGAGATATCCGACAAAGCTACCCACATCAAAGCATATCTGAGTACTAAATCACCAAGGCTACCGAATATACTTTTTAAAGTATATATTTTGATAATCCTCATCGAAAATCGATTTTTTCAAATTTATGATCGTCTCTGCGTAAATAAGAAAGACATGACATGGATTTTGAGAGCGTGAACACTCGGAAATAGAAAGTTTTTGGAAAATTCAAACATGCAGAATAAGAAACAAATATTTACCTGTGATCTTATTTTCATAGGACAGTCGCATCCAGGGTCAGGTAACTAGATCAAAATAAGAGTTGGGTCATTATATGAAAACTTGACGAGTTGCATTGCAAAAGATGAAAAGAATACAAAAATGTGATATATTTTGATAAAAAAAAGGTTCAATTTTAAAATATTAGTGAAAAATATTACACGGGTTTGGCAACGTGTGATCAAGATCTGCATCTCTGTTGATATGTTTGCAATCTAGTGAATGGAAAGGGCAATTAGACAATGCAATTGTCATGAGAGAATCGATTATTGGAAATTATCCCAAATCCACTTGACTCTCATCCCCTGTATGAGAGTGAGTGTCAATCGAAAATAATACTATTCTATCATCTAATTGAAGGAGTATTTCTTGATACAAAATATCTCCAAAAAATATTATTATAATGAAATAAGAATTGAGAAGAATTCATTCTTCAAGATCAATACCATTCGAGGATTCCTATTGTTGAGACTTGATAGATCGCCAAGGAATAGTTGACGAAAAATCTCTAATACAAAGATTGAGTACTTGAGGCTGAAAAAAGATAATCTCCAATTGAGAAAATATACTAAAACTATGTAGGATCTGCCTTGAAGGATACTTCTTATGGAATAGGGTTCATTTTAGTATAAAGTACAAAGTTTGAGGCGGAAAATTCGTCGTCTTACAGCATATACCCAGGGAGAAACCCTTCACTGCCGAAAACTCAAAGTATCACACTTTTCTCAATCAAAACAGAGATATTTTAGGAAAAAATAAAATTCTGGTAGCCATAATCATGAAAGTGTGCACGCTTGCAAATATATCTGCACACTTGTGATGAAGTATTTAGCACACATTTTTGCTTAAATTGGATTTCATATGTAAATTTCTGTTTATTTATTTATAACAAAACGCCGTGCAGATTCTAGAACTATTTGAAATTTCAGAGTAACAACTATGGCGTCACAATTTAGTTCCTTGATCTCTCATTTTCAATACTTTTTTAGAGGAAATAGTACACTTTTATTTTAATCTAAAAATCGTTTGAGCACCATTTTGAGAAATTTCAAATTCACTTCTTAGGCTAAGAGCATATACGTGTGCTTTCGATATTCATGTTATATATATTAACAGCCAGTATAATAAAATGTTATTTTTTCGGAGCTCGCTCAAATATGCATCCAAAAATTCTCTGGGCCTTGGGGTAAAAAAGTTAGAAATGTAATGTACTTTTACTATGAAATATTATATCTTTTACATAAAGGGTTAATAAATTTCGAACTAAAAATTTTATACGAATAGACATTTTTCTTAGATAAGGAAATTTAATATTTAAAAGAGTTGTTTTTCTCTTACATTACGATTTTAAATCATTATTAAAATTGATAGAATATGAGAAATAATATGAGAAATAATAAGGTATTCGATGAATACTATTCATGTGCAAAAACAGTGTATCGAATAGAGATTTGTAAGACCTAAACTTTAAAAAAAAGAAGAGAACATTAGGACAAAATATAAGCAGTTAGTCGACATTTCAAGTTCTTATGTTCTCAATAATGCTCAAATGAATGAAAGAAGAGTAAAAGGCTTGGCACTTATTTCTGCTCCCAACTCACACTTGATACATTATAGAATAAGTAGGAGAGGTTTTTTCCATCTTATCCACACTTTATACACTAAATATAAGATAAAGTAGGGGAAACAGTCTGTCTCACGCTCCCCTTGGTCAAAGTGTATAGTTATTAGGGTAATTATCAAAATCAAGTGGAGGGGTAGACATTATTATTATACCTATAGGACAGCCCAGTTGAAATTTTTATCAATAAGTGGAGTTTTAATTTTTATATTAATAACAAGTGTAGAGGTTGTTTATTTATCATTAACTAAAGGACATACCAATATATATTATCATAAAAAAGAGGAAAACTCTAAATAATTCTCATTTGAAAAGCCTAAAACTTTAATGAAATAAGAATTTGGATTTTTTGAATGTAGTCTTATACATGACCTGTGAAACCGAATAGCTGCAATCATTCCAGTTTTCCACTTTTTTATGATAATATATTTTGGTATGTCCTTTAGTTTAGGATAAATAAATAACATCTACACTTGTTATTGATATGAAAATTAAAACTCCACTTATTCATAATAATTTCAACTGGACTGTCCTATAGGTTGTAATAATAATGTCTACCCCTCCACTTGATTTTGATAATAACCCATTGACAATTGACCGGTCATTATTTATAATGAGTCATTATAAATGACCAAGTTAAACACTTTGACCACAACATATATAAAAAAGTACGCTCGATTCTAGGGTCCAAATGTGAGACTGTAATGGGGAAACTAGAATGAAACCCTCTTCAAGTCTAAATGATATATCGAAACTTACTACTGAATAATGTAGCTGAGGTCTCATGTTGAGAGAGTGGAGGAGTAGTGTACAGATTTCAAACGGGCATCTTGAACTTTATGTCCATCCTCGAATAAACATAGCAGGTAATGAAGAAACCGATCGTATTTGAAGCTACCAACAATATGAACATGTTCGACCATCCACTAGATATTATGTGACCGGTTATGAGGGGTCCGATAGCTCCGCCTAGGATGATGAGATTAGTTTTAGATTGTTATTCAACACGGCCTACATACCCAGGGAGCCAAAGGCATCAATTATGGCAATAACTGACGAGTGAGTTACAATGACATCTCTATTGTTGCTCTGCTGTCCAAGATCAGCGCTAATGGCTGTTGTGATCAAGGAGCATGAACCGTATGCAAAGAATCCACATAGGAAAAGTATTACTAGAAAGAATAATATTTATAAAGGGTCCATAAAGATGTAGGCAACTTTATTGCTAAGGATTTATTAAATAATCTCTCTTGGATTTAACTAGAACGAGTCATATTTTTGAGAAAGCATTGATAAATTCGTGAAATCAACATATTAGGTCGTTCATAAAGTGACTGCATTTTTTTCGCCCATTTATTTCCCCATGATATCAAGCAATAGCTCATTAGAAAGTTAAATCATTTTTTCATAATAAGTCAAAGACTTTGAATACATATATGCGTTTCCTACTTCAGAGTGCAATAATTGAGAATTGAACACTTAATTTGTGTGTTGGATTTAAACCCCAAGTTTTATATAATTCTTTAAACTTGATTGCAAAAAGAATTTGCAAAGCTTCTCACCATATCAAGGTGCTTATTCTATGGCCCCTCAATGTTTTTCAATCAAAGATTACATTAATTGGAAGAAAAAATAAGATCATGAAAGAGAAAAGATTTTCATAGAGTCCACTTAAAGAGAGTATTATTCTTAGATAACCTATTAGATAGGAAATAGATGAAAATATCCTTTCATTTTAGGCATTTATCGTATTTCTAATATTTGATTAGTACAGCCTAGACTTGTCGGCTCAAATATTGTAGGATGCAGGAGCTTATGATCGAGTGCACGATTTATAGGGCCAGTGGATAAAGCGATAAACTATTGGTGTGCAATAAATAGAATTAATATTCGAATAAATAAAAAATATAAATAAACTCTCACAAAAATAATTGATCTGATTTGAAGTATGTTTGTGGATTAACTATTTCATGTCTACCCCTTTTATCGTCTTTGATAATTCATTGTGACAAAGGAGAAGAATGCAACAGAAATCTTTGACTAGCAATAAAAATAGTATTTTTCTGGGTACATTTATCGAATCGCGATGAGTTGAATAATAAAATGTAGTTGAATCAGGGGACATTTTTGAATTAATCAGATCGTGATGTCAAGCTGCTTCATGTGGAGAAAAGAATTTCGATAAAAGTACAAATAAGAATCACTCAAAATGTATTAAAGGAAATAAATAAATATTCCTAAGACAACTTTATCTTCTATTTCATGTCCTTCTTTCGATAACCCGATAAGCAGTCAGAGTGTACTAGTAGTACACTGTACTACATGTCTGTGCAAATCATATTCCACATGTTTTCTAATTGAGTTAACTAAACGGACCCCAAACTGATCAGTGTGACCCTTAAAAATAAGAACTCGACTAGTTAATACAACTTGGCTGGTTCTTGCATTTTATACTACAAATAATGTGCATTTTATATAAGATCCGAAGTCTCGGAGTCTTTAAAATAGGTTTTAACCTCTGTTCATGACTATTTCGTACAGCAATTCAATTTAGAAATAATGTATTGTCTGTAGTGACTACTTGAGAGTAAACATATCAAATAAATATTTATAATAAACTCACCTGCAGATAATCCAAACGGACTCTCCGTTCGATAATTGTAAAGTGCAATCTATAAATGTTTTTGATTGAATTATAAAGGAAATTTTCAGGTGATTTCTAAATGGGGGGTTTTGTCAAAATTAGTTTTTATTTTTGGGCGGAAACGAATCGTTTTTTATGACCCATGTAAACAACAGACACATTGAATGAATGTTGATTTCTATCATCACCTTGGCAACCCATTGTATGCTTACATATTATTTTTGTATATCGAAACATATCCAACAAAATAGACTAATGACAATACTTTGTATTAGTGACACTGATAAACATGAGGATATCTAGGATGAAATACTCCAAAATAATTTTTAATTTTTCTGCTCATATTTTATCTTGAATTTTTCTGTTTCAAATAAGCCCCTTTTCAATTAAATTGGTTACTTATGAGCATATTTTTCTTTGTCCCGATATGCATATTTTGTTTTACACGGTAAAAAGTGAATTTTTGCATATTTTTCAGAAAGGAAGGCATATTTTTAGTTGCTCTCCTTATGAGGTTTATTTTTAAGAAGAAGAAAATTAGGATGCCTTCACTTTAGACCATGAGGAAGGTTCTTAGGAAAAAATCAGATCAATACAATAATTTTTGTGAGGATTATCAAAATCAGATTTTTTATGCATAGAGTCAATATTCTTCTTATAACCTGGATATAAACGAATATATGCTTTGTATGGTCGAATTCTCTTGATTTCATTTTAAGAATGAGCGAAAATCATAATATGAAAAATATGCACTCTGGGTTGCCCTGATCATTACTGACAGGAGGAGTACTCACACAAGGTATTGAAAAGAATATGAATATTCCACATGCTTGAGTCCTTTGCTTCAACACCTTTCTCATGTTTGTGGAGTGATTCTAAAAGAAATAAAGTTAGTTTCTTTTTTTCACTTAGAATTGAGTTTCATAGCCGAGTCTAACTCTCTTCGGGTTCACATGAGGGGTCATAATGGGGGAGGAAGGTTTAGAAACTATTTACAATCTAAATATGTTTCTAGGAGGAATGAGACCGGAATCGAACCCACGCCATATGAAATATCATATTTATAGGACTATAGGAACAATCCACTACACCATTCCTCCCAAAATTCTAGCCTTGGCTACTTCAATCTAGAGAAGATGTGAAAGTTGAGAATTTCACGAAAACAATAGCCTTAAATTAAGAAAACCAATAAATGATGAGAATTATTATCATGTCGAAGGGCCTGTACTCTACCTGATTATTTTAGACTGGACAAGAGATTTATACAGTAAATTATTCTGCCCATCTAATAATACAGGTAAACCATCCTAAAGGTTCGGTAACTTGATTGAATTTCATTTTTGGAGGTTTTGCATAAAATAAATTTTAAACGATTTTCATTGGCTTGATAAATTAGAAAACTAAAACAGCCAATGAGAATCGTTTAAATATTATTTTATACCAAGCCCTTATTATAAGTACAAAAATGAAATCCAATCAAGTTAAAGAAGACTAATTCAGCTTTGTTTTATCCATTTCGTGTTCCCTAACGAGGGAAAATTTTGGCGCGACACCTTTTTCCTTTGATAAGAACTGAAATAATAAAAGTTGCTTACTCATACTGAAGTTTTACGGTTTATAAATTCGTTGATTCCTAGGAAAAATAAGTCTTCAAGTGAGTCTTTACTCAAATCCCCTCGAATGAGCTCTTTCATAATTTCACTACGAATTTTTGATCAATAGTTTCTTTATAATTCTTATAGACATGTTTTAATTAATCCACGCTTCACAATACGATAAAAAAAGATTTGAAAAAAATGAGAAATTACATTCTTAACGACCTGATTGAGACAGGTGAATTACAAAATTGGAGTAACCCAGCTTTGAATTAATCTGTTTAATTGATTCTTGTGTCTAAGTTATTCGTAAGATTCTTTTTCTCACCGAGAACCAATCCTCGCTATGAATATTCAAAAATCAGAGTTATTTATCATTTAAATCCAGTATACTCACGTTGAGTTCCCCAATTTCCTTATTCGACACGGTCTTGAGATCACTGAGATACCCGGAGGTTAAGCCCCCGATAAGGCCGCCAAAGTCAAATAGTGTGGAGAGACTTGCAGCAAGATTTAGGCCGACATTATCGAAACGATCGGTGAGAAAGAATGGCAACCAATTCAGCAGAGTGATGACGACAAGTTTATTGGTAAAGAGAATAAATCCAAAGGGGATGACGTTCTGAATAAATTTAGAACATAAATTATTTATATATTTGAAAAAAAAAAATTTTTGCTAGAAATATTCTTATCATACGGTTTATTTAGGAAACTATGCGTAAAACTAAATGTGTTACGGTTTATGTATATATGAAAGGCACAAACGGCGGCTTGCAATACGTAGCGAATGCAGATGTATTCAAAGTTAATTTGAATGAAGAAAAAACAATTCATGACACTTAATGCAAGAAATATGCTCAAAGAAAGCTTGAGAGTGTACACATTAACCAGGTTTCCTTAACAGTAACATGTATAAAATATCAACCACAACACGTAAATTTAAATGAGAAGCTTTTTCAACAAAATAGGGAAAACTCATTAATTTTTGATTGAAATTGAGGCTTTAAACAAAAATGTAACTCAAGCCTCAAAATATGAAGCTCTTAGAATATGCTACTTTCGACTAAATCAAAAGAAGATTATGCATTGAACTAATCTTGGAAATATATTTAGAATGAAAAACTATATCCTGTACGCATGTAAATATGCCTCAAGCGTGAAGAGTTTCGTTAATTCTTTGCGAGTATTGGCTTGAAAGCATATTAGTGCCTAAATGTCCTAAACAGTTTACAACAGTAATTTACGAATAATGACTTGAATCTAGCAAGAACTATTCCTAGACCGGTTTCGACCTATCAGGTCTCACCAGTAGGACTCCCTCATGGGATTCTAATGCCAATGCACTGCGCCACCGGGTTGCTTCTATCAAGTCAGCTTAAAGCTAATGTCCATAGATGACTGGACTCCTATATTAGTCTATAAATGATTCTTTGTCATGTTGAAACGGGTACTCCTTATTAGAAGTATGCTGATCGGGACTGAGGAACTCATCACTCGAGTTCACAATCTCATAATAGAAAAAATTTCAAGTCGCAGACTTCAAAATTATCTGAAAATCATATTTATTAGTTCATTATTTGAGAATAAATAGTACAGTATGACTAGGGCTACCAAATGCCATTTTTACAAAAGTTGTTTTTCTTAGTTAACATGAATCTCTGATCAATAAAATCGACATACAAGATTCTAGAGATGCTCCTAGAAAAAAAGGCAAAGCCTTTTAATGCTTTTTTTGATGGCAATCGATTTTTAGCTCGACCAATCAATGAAAGTGCCAAATGTTTGTGTGCCAGTGTGTCTGTACCACTAAACACTAAAGACCAATGAAAAAAGTGTGAATTTGGGTTAGGCTTCTAGTGTATTTCAGTTTAATGACTACTTGAGAGATGAAAAATCTTTCACTGAAATCTGAAGTAAAATATATTTCTCAATCAAAATGCAAGTTTTTAAATACAGTATTAAATACATAGCATTATCTCTAATAAGAACTATTTTTATAAACAAAACTAGGTATTACCTCTCGCACTTCGTTGCAACTTATTTTTGATACGAAGTCCGTTGATTAATTCTCAAACCTAATTTGTAGATTCTCTTACATGGCACCATTCAAGAAAATTCATATCTAATTATAATAAATACTGTACTTGTAAAAATCAGAGGGAAAAATGTGGATTTCGGGTGTTTATGACTCAAAACAAAGACTTTTGAAAAAATAACTCTGAAAAATCAGTCACCATTCTCTGAATTCGTGCTTGAAAGATGATTAGAATCTTTTCATCTAAATACATGTAAAAATTGCAAATTTGAAACACAATCCTTCGAACAATCCCTTTGTGATTGTGGGCAGAGAAATAACCGAACAATGGGGCAGAGAGGAAATGAAAAGGCTTATTGCTGCATTCTGATTAGTTATTGAAAAACGCAATTTAAAAGAGAGCTGGGATCGCTAGAGCTTGGGATTTTCGCTAAGAACACTCGCGACCACATAATGGAAGGTTGTAAACAATTTCTGAGTTGTAACTTGGATAATTAGATTATTTATTGTATTTTTTTGCCTTTTACATGTTTAAAAGTGCATTTTTTCTGGTAGCCCTAGAGATGAGTCATCACTAATGAGTAATTCTTGCTCATACTATTGAGAAGAAAGAGCCTATTCATACGATCGGTGTGCCCAAAGAAATATTTGGAAGAAAATAATGCAAGCTTGATGAGATTTCAAAACTCACCGGCAATTTCATGGCTTTCAAGATGGAGTTGAATGCAAAGAGGGAGGAGAACTTTCTCGGTTCCCTAACCACAACCTCGTTGGGAGAGTCGTGCACTGTGAAGAGAACGAGAATGGAGTAGAGACACAAAAAGGTCCCAGTGTAGATGAAAGGAATCCCCCAGTTATCGGAGACTAGGTAGCTGGATATCAGGCTGCCAAGAATATTACCGATGCAGCTATGGGCGCCCCAGATGCCTAGGATGAAGCCTCTCTTCTCAAGGCCCCACCAGTTGCTCATTAGCGTCATGACTGAGGGCCAGCCGCTTGATTGAAATAGCCCTGAGAGGATCTGAGATATAAAAGTGACACTTTCGGTTATTCAGTCATTTATTTGAAAAAAGATATTGGCCGTCGAATTTTGAAAAATTCTGAAAAATTATAGTAACCATATTTTTTAATTTTACTATTTTCCTCATCTTACGTTGTAGAAGACTTGAAATTTGCACAAGTATCTAACTGTGTTTGAAATTCAAACTTTGAATAACACGAAACAGGACATAGTTATACTATTGACTGTATTCTATTGAAAGAGGCAAATTACCTCATTTATCTTCAAAGAAACCGTGAATATCTCACAAACTAAATAGTTTAGGAAAAATTCTCTTTTTAGACTAGTTAACTTTGAAGAATAGGAATTATCATTGAATTGTAGAGTCGGGTCTTTAAGAGAGTGAAATTGGTCTGT